>PVJA010011481.1:0-54524 GCA_004027025.1 Myocastor coypus
TCTTTTAGAGACAGGGTCTCGCTATGCAGCTCAGGCTGGCCTTGAGCTCATTTTTGTAGCCCAGGCTGGTCTCGAACTCGCACTGATCCTCCTGCCTCAGCCTCCCAAGTGCTGGGATTACAGACATGCACCACTACACCCGGCTTATTTTGTAATTTCTTATGAAAACCTTAAAAAAATGTATGAAGTTGGAAAGAACAGTATATGAAATTCTTTGTGTCCATCTCCTAAGAATTGACAGTTCAGCAGGATCCCAGCACTCTAAGAAGCTGAGACAGGAGTTTATGCCCAGCCTGAGTAATTCAACCACTTAGGGAGATCCCATCACAATATTTGGAAAAATGGGGGCTGGGGAGATAGCTCAGTAGAATAAGCACTTGCCTGGCAAGCACAAGGGCCTGAGTTGAATCTCTGGTTCCGCAAAAAGAAAAAAGAAAAAATCAATTTTAAAAAATGAAAAAAAATAAAAATAAAAATTAAAAAATGAAAAAGAAAAATGACTGAGCATTTAGCTCAGTGTGAAGGTCTTGGGTTTCATCCCTAGCACTGGAAAAATAATTGACAACTTTGTAGTCAAATCTGCTTTATCTACATCCAGCTTAATGCTCCCCTGGGCCTCTGTTGTTCCAAACATCCTATCATGTATCTTTTGTTCTTGGGCTTTTTAGGTTTAGGTCTCGGTCTCGGTCTCGGTCTCTCTCTCTCCCTCCCTCCCTCTCTGCCTCCCTTCCTCCTATCCATCATTCCTGGGACCTCCATGATGACCAAGCCATGTGGTCACAGTGTTCTCCCAAGGTGCCTTCATACTGGCTTAGGTGAGCAATCTGTGGTCTCCAAGCCCCCAGTCACCTCCCAGGCAGGGTATCCAGCTACAGTGAGCAGTGCCTCTTCCAATTTGCTGATTACCAAGCAGAGTAAAGAGCAGAGTATAGTCAGAAAGCTCATTTTCCACTCTTTATTATTAAAGCTAGGTCCTCCTGCTGACAGATTCAGGACAGGACAGAAGCAGCTGGGGCCCAGGAGGGTCAGGAATGAAGCTGCCAGGGATGGGCAATGCCCAAGATACCCCAAGCCACTCAGCTGCCCCAGCCTTTGGTCCATTTGGAGGCTGATCCAGAAAACATCGTAAGGGGAGACATCTGAGCCAGAGGCCATGGCTCAGTGCTCCCGATGCCATCCTTCAACTTCC
Organism: Myocastor coypus; assembly: GCA_004027025.1. Taxonomy (NCBI): domain Eukaryota; kingdom Metazoa; phylum Chordata; class Mammalia; order Rodentia; family Myocastoridae; genus Myocastor; species Myocastor coypus. Next base: position 1,190 of record PVJA010011481.1, read on the forward strand.
ATGCCAGGCTAGTTCTCACTGCCTGGGTATTCTTCCCACCCATCACTACCTCACCTCCTACCCCGCCCAGCCCCTAGCAGCCTAGCTGCTGGCCCTCATCTGACCCCCAAAGCCATGTCTACACTAAAATGGAGAAACTAGGTCTACGAGGGAATGCAGGTGCTTCAACATCTCAGTTTTCTGGCCCAGCCCCCAAAACAAGAAGGGTCTGTCTTCACATGAGCCATGCCCTAGCTCACTGCTGAGTTTCCAAGCAGCCTACTGTGGCATGTGTGCCATAGGATAGCCACCACTGCCATAGCTACCACTACTGGCTAGTAGCTCCCTATAGCCTTATCTGGAGGTGGGATGGCCACCCATAGGGATCTCACATGGTTAGATGTTACGAGCTCAGATCCCTACCCCTCCAGCTACTGTGGGAAATGCCAGGTCCTCAGTGCCACCACTAACTCTTGTGAATGGGAATTTAGACAGAAACACTACTTGCTGTTTAATGATGTGTAGAATAACGGCAGTAGAGTTAAAGGGACCTGTGGAGGTTCTTGGGCCCTCATCACAGGATGTGGGGAAAGATCTGTGGACCAATCTCAATGCTTTATGCCACCTGAGCAGTGGACTCAGGGCAGGGCTCCATGTGACCTTGCTCTGAGAGAGGCAGCAGCCCAGGAGGTCAGTCTGTAGGTGTATAGGGCACCACCATGATTACTTAACATGCCACACTTACAGCTGACATAGATGGGGGCAAAAAGCGACCCTGCTACTTGACCTGCCCCATCTTAGTGCTAAGGAAAAGTGGTAGGGAGAATGTGAGGCCAGAGAATAGGGCCTCAAACTCCCTGTGGACCCTGCTAATACCCTAATCAATCCATCTGGGCCACAGAGTTGGTTTCTGGCTTTTTCTCCTCCTCCTCCTCCTCCTCTTCCTTTTCTCACATTCTTTTGGCCTTGTAAGAGATGGAAATAAATATCCACAGTCAACAGCAATACTTTCTCATTCTCATCTGTCTCCTGGGATAGGGAGGAACCGTGCCCTTCGGAAACCTACACAGCTTCCCCTCACAAAGAGCAGTTCTTAGAACTTCCCAGACATTCCAATGCCCTGCAGATCCCTGAACCTTTCACTGATGAATGGGAAGAACTTATCGGCCAGGTCCACAGGTGACCCAGACATCACCGCTGACCCACTCGAACAGCTGGTTGGTTGCTCGACTATCGTCACCCCACCCTCCCCTGGCTGTTGAACCCGGCTGCCATACTCCTAAGTCTCTTGTTATCTGGGCCACCCAAACTGAAATCCAAATAAAATAGCCTCGTCCACCATCCCAATCGCTCTGCTTTGTAGGCTGGACTCAGTCGCAGTCGGACGGGGGGCGGGAGGGCGACAGCCCTGACCTGGCTGCCCCCGCGTGTTCTGCTCTCGTGAGCGCTCCCCACACCACCTCGAGAACGGGGGCTCAGCGGAAGGGGTTCCCAAAGCTTAGGGAGGGGCAGAAGGCAGTGCATCGGGGAAGGCACCGCGCCCAGGACGGGGATTCTCAACGCCTGGAGACCAGAGGAGCAAGGCACAGGGCCGGTGGCCTAGCTTTCGTCATAGGTGGCCGAAGGCCCTGCAAACGCGGCCTCGGAGCCGAAGCTCGTGCCGCCCGCGAACTCCAGCAGCGTGCTCCCGAGCTCCCCTGACACCGAGCCCGCACTCGGCTGCCCCCTAACGGGCACCTCAGCCTTCGATGCGGGAGTCGCTGCCGCCCCCGCCTGCCCCGCTGAGCCTGCCGCGCCGCGGTGCGTCTTCATGTGTGTAAGCAGGTGCGAGCTCTGCGAGAAGCGGCGACCGCAATGCGCACAAGCGTAGGGCCGCTCGCCGGTGTGCGTGCGCTGGTGTGTCACCAGCACTGAGCGCTGTGAGAAACGCTTGCCGCACTCGGGGCAAGGGAAGGGCCGCTCTCCCGTGTGGCCGCGCCGATGTTTGGCCAGGTTGGACCGCTGCGCGAATCCGCGGCCGCAGTCGGCGCAGCGGAAGGGCTTCTCGCCCGTGTGTGTGCGCCGGTGCCTCTTGAAGTCTGAGCTGTGACCAAAGCCCTTGCCGCAGTCAGGACAGCGGTGCGGCTTCTCCTCGGCGTGCGCCCACTGGTGCCGCGTCAGCGCCGCACTCTGTCCAAAGCGGCGGCCACATTCCCCGCACGCATAGGGCCGCTCGCCCGTGTGCGCGCGTCCGTGTGCCGTCAGGTGCGCGCGGCGGCTAAAGCCTGCGCCGCACACACCGCACACGAATGGCTTCTCGCCGGTGTGGCCGCGCACGTGCGCCGCCAGGTGCGAGCCGCGAGCAAAGCGCGCACCGCACTCGGGGCATGGGAAGGGGCGCTCGCCCGTGTGCGTGCGCCGGTGGCGCGCCAGGTGCGAGCCGTATACAAAGCTCTTGCCGCAGTCCGCACAGCGGTGCGGCCGCTCGCCGGCGTGATAGCGCTGATGCTTGGCCAGCGCGGCACGGCGCCCGAAGGTCTTGCCGCAGTCCGAGCAAATCCACGGGCTCTCCTCCTCGGCCAGTGCGGCTGGCGCCGGCTCGGCCAGCAAGCCCTCAACGGCGGGCGCAAACACGCGCAAACCCAGGCCGGCCCCGGCCCCACCCCGACCGAATGGGTCGCGCACCAGTCCCGCGCCCTCTGCCAGCGCGAGCGGGGCTCCCAGAGGTCCTGGCAGGGCGCGCCCGTCAGTCGACAGACGCTCCCCAAAGTCAGGAAGGCCCAGGATCTGGAAGCCGTCCGGGTGCAACCATGACTTGGGGTGCACAGGAAAGTGGAAGCCGAGAGGGTGCGAAGAGGGTCCTTCACCCTCGCCCAAACCATTGTCCATCTCGAGGAACCGTCTGCTGGATTCTGAGTCCTTCTTGCTGTCAGAGGCGGACACCTCTGCAGCTGCCACCTCTTCCCTCACTTCGGCCTCAGGGTCCCCATCAGTCTCAGCCTCTGGTTCTTCGGGTTCCTCAGGAGTGGTCTCTGGCTCCTCTGGCCCCACTGCAGGAGCTGTCTCACAGGGCTCCCGCCGTTGGCCGTCGCCGCCGGGTTCTGCGCAGCTACCGCTGCGCCGGTGGCGCTGGAAGTCGGCACGCAGGCGAAAGGCCTGGCCACAATCGGAGCAGCAGTGCGGCCGGTCGGCAGTGTGCACGGCCTGGTGCCGCGCGAGAGCAGAACTCTGGCTGAAGCTGCGGCCACAGTGCGTACATGGATAGGGCCGCTCGCCTGTATGCGTGCGCTGGTGCGTGACCAGGTAGGAGCGGCGCCCGAAGCCCGCCCCGCAGAAGGCGCAACGGTAGGGCCGTTCGCCTGTGTGGATGCGCCGGTGTGTGACAAGGTGCGACTTGTAAACGAAGCGCTTGCCACAGTCCGGGCATGGGAAGGGCTTCTCACCAGTGTGCGTGCGCTGGTGGATGGCCAGGTGCGAGCGGTACACAAAACCCTTGCCGCACTCTTCGCAACCGAAAGGTTTGACTGCTGCGTGGTAGCGCTGGTGCTTGGCCAGCCGAGACCGATGCGGAAACACTTTGCCACACACATCACACGTGGTCTCGGGCCGCCCAGTCGGTGCAGCCACTGGGGTGGGGTAGGCCCAAGGTGCCACCAGGTTTGTGCCCAGGTCCTGGCCGGGCAGAAAGGACTTTGCCTCAGACTCCTCAGACAGGACCCCAAGGTTGCCAGAGTCTGATCCCCAGCCCTCTGGAGTTTGCCCAGAATCTGAGTCGTCAGGGCCCCACGTCCCTGGCACATCTCCCACACCATAGGCCGCAGACCACAACCCTGGGGGTTCGTTTTCCTCTTCAGCCATCTCAGCCAGGAAGTCCTCCTCATCATCCTCCTCATGGTCCTCCATGTCATCGGTCCAGTACCAGGCTCCTGAAGGCCAGAAGACAGAGATGATTGGGTAACATCCCACAGCAGGCACTGCCTAGAGAACTGCCCTTCCTGGCAGGCATACCCAGGCATCTCTACTCACTGAGCCAAGAAACTGTCCATGTTCCATATCAGATCTGACCACCTGTAGGGCAGGAAAGACTCCTCTAGGGTCTTAAGGATATGCTTGTCCTGGGGCCTTAAGAAGCCTGAGTTTACCCTAAGTTCTTCAGGGCTTGCCAACCTGTGAAACTGCAGAGTGGATAAACATGCCTGCAGACTCCTGTGAGTCAAAGGCTAAGCTGTAACTTGGGTCCTGTGCCCAGAGCATGAGGATAATTATCCTGCCTAGCAGCTAGTGGGGGGCAGCCCAGTCCACAGCCTCTGCCTCTCCCTCTGGATCTTGGCCAGTGGCCACAGGCTCCCTCTTCTTCACCTGGAAGACCCAGAAAAGGCTGGCATGGAAGGGCTGATTCCCACACCTCCTGTCCTTAGCTTATCAAGCCCCAGTGGCTGTACACTCAGGTTCTTGCCCCCCCTTTCCTTTGAGAACCCAGAGTTCACTTCTAGGGCTTCTTGGGCTACTCTCCACTTGGGAAACCTCAAGCTAGCTGAAACTATGGGTGCACTGTGACTGCCCCAAGTTTTTGTCCCTCCACTGAGCTGCATCCTGACATCTCTTTTGCCCTTAAGGGGGTAGGTGTCCATCATGGAAAAGTATGACACTTAAGAGTCAGGTCTGTAAGTCCCTTCCTCATGAGATGAGCATAATCACAGCCTGACACCATGATATATCCAGGTGGGAATGGGTGCATGGAGCAGACACTCAGGAACATGGGAGCTGGCCTACAGGAGCTTCACATGTTCAGGATACCTTTACACCTGCTCTCTCCTCTTCCACAGATCCCAGCAAGCAGAAGGCCCAAGCTTCCATTTCAGAGATAGGAAACTCCTCCCACCTCACTTGGCCTGGCCTGGTTTAGCTGCCACCTGGCTGGGTGAGAGTGGACTACTGAGTCCTGGCCTCAGAGGAGAGTTACAAAAGCCTGGGCTGGCCTCTTCTGTCAGTGCTGTGCCTCCCAGGTTCTTTTTAAATAGATATTCCCTATGTTGACATAGAGTTGCCTGGGAAAGTAGTCTAATGCCAAGTAAAGCCAGACAGATCAGCTGTGGCTATGAAAAAATACTCATCCATCACCCAGAAAGATTAGAAAATGGCTGGGGTTTTGTTGTTGTTTACATTTTATTTTCTATAGTTTATAATATTATATTATTATAATAAACAAAAGCTTAAAAATTTCATTAAGCTAGCCAGGCATGGTGGCTCACGCCTGTAATCCCAGCACTCGGGAGGCTGAGGTAGGAGGATCGGTGCGAGTTCGAGACCAGCCTGGGATACAAAAGTGAGCTCAAGGCCAGCCTCAACTGCATAGCGAGACCCTGTCTCAAAAAGACCAAAAAAAAAAAATCATTAAGCTGAGTAACACCAACTGCCACTTATGGCTACCTGAATGATGAGAAGTAGCAGACCCCTCTGAGGGGCAAAGAAAAGGCTCCTCCCTGGATATCCTGTTTGGCCCAAATTCTCCCCAAATCTGGGAAAGTTGGCACATCCCTCAGAGAAGGAAGGAGTTGATAGAGGGATGGGTAGTCTGGCCTCAGAGTCAGATCAAAAGCTCTTACACTGGGTAGGGATATAGCTCAGTGGCACAGTGCTTCCCTGGCAAGTACAAGGTCCTGAGTTCAATTCCCAGTACCCCCAAAAAGAAAAAGACTCTTGGGCTGTCTTTGATGAGTCTTAGCAGTCCCTAAGGTAGGGGAAACTCACAGGCACAAGAATTTCCTAGCAGGTTTTTGACAGGGTCAGTCTGTGTCCCTCAGGACCTAGTCAAGGATCAGTGACCACTTGATGTATCTACTGTTTCAAAGAGCTGCACTCTAGGCCCACTGGAGACTTGGCACAGACATCCCCACTGGACCTCACCGCCTTTCCCTAACTCTATCCAGCACAGGAAAGCCAGTTCTCATGGGGGAGGTTTTTCCTGCTGCTGGGCCCCAGAGAGCTCTGAAGAGTGGACAAATCTTTTTTTTTTAAGAGGGGACAAATCTTTTTTTTTTTTTAATTTTATTTATTATTTTTATTCTTGTTTCAGAACCTTTGTTTGTTTATTCACTCATTTTTATGGCCGGCTCAGCCCACCCTGAAGGCAGAACTGGCGCAGCATGTGGTGCCGGGGATCGAACCGCAGTCCCTGAAGCCGCCCAAGCTTCCCCAAGCAGGCGCTTTAGACCACTGAGCTATCCCGCCGGGCCCCAAGAGGGGACAAATCTTGACAGATACCTGAAAGCCTCAGCCTCAGCCCTTGGAGGCGGCACGGCCACCTTTCCAAAAACAAGGACAAGTGCTGGGCTATAACTAAACATGTAGCAAAGTGACACAAGCCACTACTGACACCCAGGGAGAGAGAGAGGAAAGGTATTAAATCCTGGGGAAGTCAAAGCTGGCTGGATCCCAAGATGAAGAAGTACTGGGTCACTGGGAGGAGGCCCAGGGGATACTTGAGGGCAGCTTATCCCAAGGCCATGTTCTGTTCCCTTGTCTTCTGCTGCCAAAGTGGCCCAAGAGACCTACAGATGTAGGTATGGGATCCCTAAGGTAGGACATCCAGTGTAACAGCCACTCCAGGGACAGGGCTCCTAGGAAGGCTGCTGGGTCTCAGACCCAAAAGCCTTTTTCTGGATTCAGGTGAAGAGTTACTAGCTCTACTCATCAGAGCCCAGCTGGGACCAGGCAGGATGTTCAGATCAGGAGGGCTGCAGGCTGTGTCTCAACAGCAGGAGAACAGTAGTCCCAAGTGTCAAACACAACCACTTCATCCAGAACAGGGAGGGATGCACTGGGGAGATAGCTTGGCAGTCTGGGTGCCTGCCTGGCCCTGGTACCACATGCTACGCTGGTCCTGGAACCTTGGGTGCACCTTGTGGTCCTGAAATTGCACATGGTGGCACATACTTGTAATACCAGCACTGGGGAAGCTGATACAAGAGGATTACTATGAGTCTGAGCTTCACAGCAAGACTCTGTACCTAATACATACATACATACATATAAAATTAAGAAATAGGGCCAAGGAGATAGCTCCATGGCACAAGTGCCTGCCTGACAAGTGCAAGGTCATGAGTTTGAACCCTGGTCCCACAAAAAATAAATAAAATTAAGAAACAGAGCTGGGAGTGGTGGCACACACCTGTAATCCCAGCACTTAGGAGGCTGAGGCAGGAGGATCAATGCAAGTTTGAGACCAGCCTGGGCTACCAAAGTGAGCGCAAGGCCAGCCTGAACTGCATAGCAAGACCTCTCAAAAAACAAACAAACAAAAAGAAATAGAACAAGGTGGGAATACACCCTGGAGATAGGCCTGGCATTTGCTCCAAGGACTTAATCTTGTCAGAAAGGTCCCTGGGAAAATCCAGAGGGACTACAGGGAGTTAGGGATAAAACACAAAGGCAAATCAGGGCCTATGTTCAGTTATCTAGGAGGAGAACCTTTCCAGGTTCAGCCATGAGGACCCTAAGGATGCTGAGGATACTGAGACCCCAGGGAAACGGGCTTATGCACATGGTGCAGGGATAAGTGAATGGGAGCTGGTGGAGGGAAAGTCCAAAGGCCGCCTTGGCAGGCTGGTGCCATGGGAACAAACTACACACTTCATGTGGCCACAGTGATTTCTCCGACCTTAAGTGCTGACGCCTAGACACAGCTGGTTTCTGAAGTGAGTACTACTTGGCAATAGTGGTTTCTGAAGGGCTCCCTGGTAATACTGAGCTCTCACAGACCTTAGTATAGCCCACCAGACCGCTGTACTTCATGCCAGTGGTTCTCCTGCAAGCTGATCCTGCTCAACTTATTTCTGCAAGGGCCAGGGTGGTCCCTTTTCCAGCTCTCTCTTGGCTAACTCTCCAGGACAACTCAAGGGCATATAGGCTAGGCTGGGGTCTCAACTCCACCTCTACTACTTACCAGCCATGAAACGTTGGACAAGTCATTGACTGTCAGCTTCCCCATCTGTAAAATGATTTATAGTAGCACCTGAAAACTCACTTTGTGCACCTGCTTCAAGGAACAAGTGGGCAGAAAGTACCTACAATGGTGCTACCAAAGAATTCCCCTATCACTACGGAAACCAAGTGCTATGTATCACTACAGATTCCCCAAGACTTCTCTTGCTGTTTATCTTTTGTATTACTTCTTTTGTTCACTCTGTTGTGTCTCAATTATTATAACAGGCTATGCCACTTTCCTACTGCCAGGTTCATGTGGTCACAGATCCCTACTAACAGCCTTTTCTCTGGGAGGCTGGGTCCCAGTTCCTAACTCTAGAAAGGCTGCTAACCAGCCCTGTGTCCCTGGCTGGGCAAGAAGTGGATGAGGACTAGCCATCATGGTGCAGTTGCCATCACTCAGTGCAAAGTCAGGGCTCCCTACGAGAGGCTCTTTGGCCTACAGGTTCCTGAAGATAGTAAGGTGGTCCTCCATGTCACCCAGAAGTACAACAGCCTACTCTATCATGGGTGGAGAAGGAAACAAAATGACTGGTACCACTGGGGCACTCTATGGGAATCTGCAGGCTCGACCCACAGCACAGAGATAACAGAACCCTCAGCAGAGTACCGCCTGGGCCTGCTGGGGGGTGGGGGACATCAGCTGCACTTACTTGCTGATTGCAGTTTCTCTCACCTCAGTGTGTCTCCACTTCTATTGCCTTTTTTTTTTTTTTTTTTTTTTTTATGGCCGGCTCAGCCCACCCCGAGGGCAGGGTTGGCGCAGCATGTGGTGCCGGGGATCGAACCGCAGTCCCTGAAGCCACCCAAGCTTTCCCAAGCAGGCGCTTTAGACCACTGAGCCATTCCGCCAGGCCCCTATATTGCCTTTTAAATACTCATCTTTGTTCTTTTCCATTTGATTTTTAAGCTATGTTAGTCCTAGGCACTGTGTGTCTCCTCCTTAAGCAATGCAGGAACAACACCAAGGGGACAAGGGTCTCTGACCAGCCCTCTAGAGCTGCCCCTGCAGGGCTGGCTCATTTCTGGCATAGCACATGCAAACTGTAGGATCTGCCACCAAGTTAAACACCAGGAACACCCTAGAAAATGAGAATTAAAGCCACAGGGGTCAAAGAACTTCCAACAAATGGGGGACCTAAGAACTGAGCCAGCCATATAAAAAGTGCAAGATCCCAGCAGAAGAGACAATGTGACAAAGGCCCAGAGACCAACAAGGGTTTGCAGACAAAGAATATCTGTGAAGCAGAATCTAAGAGGGTGTGGAGGACCCTGGAAGGGTGGCAGACCTCATGACTTTGTGGAGAGTTCAGCTACCACTTCATATGCTTGAAGATAAACTACTCTTTTAGTTGCCTCTGATAGGTAAGGTAGCCAGTGCTTAGGGGCACTGGTAGCCATATGCCTATCAGCCTAGGCCATGGGTGGAGAAGGAAACAAAATGACTGGTACCACTGGGGCACTCTATGGGAATCTGGAGGCTCGACCCACAGCACACACACTTTAAGTTCTGGTGCGTGTCAGAGATTAAGAGGCCAGATGGTCAGACAAGATCAAGGATAGGACTGGGGCGATAGCTCCGTGGCACAAGTGCCTGCGTGGCAAGTGCAAGGTCATGAGTTTGAACCCCGATTCCACAAAAACAAATAATTAAAAAGTATTGGAGCTGGGGAGATAGCTCTGAGGCACATGTGCCTGCTGGGCAAGTGCAAGGTCATGAGTTTGAACCCCGGTCCCACAAAAAAAAAAAAAAAAAAAAAAAAAGATCAAGGATAGACAGTCTGGAAACAACAAAGGCAGAGAATAAGTGGTACTTAAGGTTATTTAGGGAGAGGAGAAAAGGATGCAGAGCTCCCTGGGGGAAAGAGAACAGGTACAGGTAGGTGTATTCACTGGCCAGGATATAGCAGCCAGGAGGCATCAGGGAAACCAGGGTCTCAGTGAGCAAGAAGGCCAACCCTGCATGGACATATGGCCATCTCACAGGGCCTAGAAACACTCCCACATGAGGCCTTCAGGGACAGTTTCTCCAGCACTGTTCTGTGCCCCAGTGCAGGAAATGGGGCTTGAGCAGCAGTCTCTTTAGTGACCACACTGGGCATTCCCAAAGAACAAGGAAACTCAAGTCTAAACCAGGTAAGAAGGGTAGGGAGGGCTGGGCACAGTGCCACACACTATATACCCAACAATATGGAAAGCTGAGGCAGGAGGATCAAAAGTTTAAACCCAGCCCCTAGGCAACTTACTAAGACCCTGTCTCAGTGTTTTGTTTTGTTTTGTTTTGTTTTTTTTTGTCTTTTTGAGACAGGGTCTCGCTATGCAGTTCAGGCTAACCTTGAGCTCACTTTTGTAGCCCAGGCTGGTCTCGAACTCGCACTGATCCTCCTGCCTCAGCCTCCCGAGTGCTGGGATTACAGGCGTGAGCCACCACGCCCGGCTTGTTTTTTTTTTTTTTTTTTGAAGATTAAAAATAAAGGCTGTGGGTATAGCTCAGTGGTAGAGCTCTTGGTTAACATGTGGATAATCCTGGGTTCAATCCCTAACACCCAGAAGGATGGAGAGGAATAAAGAGCTGAAGGCAAATAAGGGGAGGGTCCCAGAGCTCAAGGACAAGCAAGGGCTCTGAATAGCACTTTGGAGGAGATGGCACCTAGTGGGGGATATGGCCAGAGTACAAATGCCACATGTGCCCAACTCACCAAGGAGCATGGCTGAGTAAACCAGCACTGTGTCCTGCAGGACTACTACCTACAAATGCAAAATGTCATCCTCAGATGGCTTCCGTCCTGCCCACACCCAGCAACTCTCCTTTCCTAACTGGCTCAGTCAAGCAGAATGGATGCAGGAGATGACCATTCAGCCACTGCTGTCATCATAGTTAAGGCTCTTTTACTCTGTCTAAACTATCCCCAGCCTTTGTCACCACAGGTGTATCCCTCCAAGCAGGCACATGACATATCAAAATTTGCCAGGGTCTTGCCCTATTGACAACTCTGTAGACAGGACTGGGCCAGGGGCCACTGAGGCCCTCAAACCCCAATACATGACTTGCCATAGGAGCAATCAGAAGGCCAGCCCTCAAGGGAGCACCCAAACCCTAAGTGTGCACAGGTGACATGGTCACCTGGACTAAAAGGAGACCCAGACCATCTAGCTTGAGACTGTACAAGGCTCTACCCCACGGCCCTCCAAGAGGCATGGAGGAGAGGAGCACATCTAGACCTCACAATAAGACACTGGCCAGCACTGGCCTATGTCCCTTTCCCCTCCATATGGCTTTCTTGAATATGTCTGTACATATACTTCTCACCAATGTCCTCAGAGAAACACCACAGTCTACGGAACAGGTGAATATAAAGTATGTGCGCAGGAATATTTTTCATTTTGAGTCTTTGAGGTAAGATCTTATCTGTTACACAGGCTGGCCTCAAACTCCCTGATCTCCTTGCTCAACCCTATAGGTGCAGGCCTGCACTACTACACACAACTACAGTCTTCTTTTAGAAGACTATTTCAGTTGAGGTCACTCTAGCCCCAGCCTAAAACACTTGTGAGCCAAGAGTTTCCTCAACAATCTGAAATGAGCATGACCTGCAGACTCCACAGAGCATCTCAACTCAGCATGGGCCCAATGTGGTCAGATTGGAAACCATAGGTTTAGTTCAAAGTACTTCAAAATTGTCCAGACATGGTGGCACATGCCTGTAATCTCAGCACTCAGAAGGCTGAGGCAAGAGGATCATTGTGAGCTTGAGACCGGCCTGGGCTACAAAGTGAGCTCAAGGCTAGCCTGAATTGCATAGTAAGACCATGTCTCAAAAAGACAAACAAAACAAAACAAAATTACTTCAAATTCTTTTCTTCTTCTTGTTCTCCTCTTTTTTTTTTTTTCTGTTTGTTTGTTTATTTTTGTTTTTGTTTTTTCCCAGTACTGGGGATTAACCCCAGAGTCTTCATGCAGAGCTACATCCCTGGCCCTTTTTACTTTTTATTTTGAGACAGGGTCTCATTAAATCACTGTGTAACCCAGAGTGAGTTTGAACTTACGCTCCTTTTACTTCAGCATCCCAGGGCACTGGGTCTTACAAGCACACACTAGTTCAAATTCATTGTCCAGATGAATAAAGCAGGGCTCAGACAAGTGAAAGAAGAAATCTAAAGCTAGTTCCTAGAATTACACAGAAATTTGCCACACCAAATGTCTGTATACTCCCAAATCCTTTCTCCAAAAAGCCCCAACTATCCACCTGGGTCAGAGGCCTGTCCCTGGCCTTCTGAGAAAGACAGGCAAGGCTGAAAAAGACTGTTTTGCAGAAATGATCAAGTGGGTGGAAAAACCAGAGGAATGCTGAAGTCTCAGAATCTGAAAGGGCTCACCAGCAATCTGCTAGGCTCCTTCAATGGGCTCAGCTCTGAGCTAACAACTATCTTCATTTATAAAAAGAAATCACCAGCTCCAAGGTAGGGATAGGGAAACATTTTAAGGTTTTCAAAGGGCTTTCCAGCCCTAGAGTTGGACCAAGACGACCCAAGAGGCAGAGGCAGAAGCTAGCACACAGAGCTGACACTCACCTGTGTAGACACCAGTGACAATGTCTCCCTCCTCAGGATGGGGGCTGTCTGGGACCCAAGGTTCCTCCCCATGTTCCAGGCGGAAGATCAAATCTGGCTTGGGGACTGGGTATCCTGCCCAGGAGAGGAACAGATGGTGGCTGTCAGAGGACCCTCTGCTGTCCCTTGCAGGCTCAGATCCTCTCCTCCTTCCCATCCTCCCCACCTTGCTCTGCTCTAGGAGATTCTACATCCCTTCCCTCAGGTACAGCCCTCCCCTGCAGGGGCCAGATGTGCCTCAGCCTGCCCTGCAGGGAAGCTCAGAACCTAGAGTGGGATCAACAGCTCCACAGCACAAAACCACCTGGTTCAGATACCCTCCAGCCCCACAGAGAGGCTGGAATGGTCTTAGGGCTTCTCTGGAGGGGGATGCCTGATTCAGAGGCTCCAAAGGCCTACTCTTAGACAGCTAAGTCCTGAAGGCTTCTTCTTAGGAACAAAAGGCCCTTCCTTACCCAAGGACACCAGGATCCCATAGTTCTCCTGCATCACATCACGATAGAGGCCACGCTGGTCAGCATCCAGCCTCTCCCACTCTTCCAGGGAGAAGTACACAGCCACATCTTCAAAGGTCACCAGCCCCTAGAAAGCATAGCGCCCCAGACACTGCCCTCAGCTGTCCTGTGTGAGAGGCTGAGTACATACAAAGTCATGCAATGCAATCAGGGAACCTATATTGAGGCCTGACAATGGGGATCCCAATGGGACATGGCCTAGTACCATTATCAACATCTACAGAAGGCTTTCATGCTTTTACCTATCCCTGAAGAAAGGAGCTGGTTTCATCCAGAGACCAGAAACTCAAGCTCAGAGAAAGTGAATAACCCAGCTTTTAGGGGACAGAGGCAAGACACAAAGGGCAGGAGAAAATGACATGCAAGTCCAATGGTCCCTCCTACTTCACATGGTCTGGACCAAGCAAATGCTGGGGCCACCTCAGCAGCCAACTGAGTATGGACACCAGTTCCCCCTCTGACTGGGAATCACAGCCATTTCAGGTGAGGGGTGCAGAGTGACATTAAGGACCACCCAGCCCTCTGACATCTTTATGCATTGTGCAGGTAAGTGGAGTAGCAACCAAAAACAAACAAACAAAAACCCAATGGTCTGGGAAGGAAACTCACACTCACTGGGCCTAGGACCTGCATCCCTGTCCTGCAGGTTCAGGGCCTGGGTCTTTGCTTGAGAATCCCAGTGCCCCTGCTTGCAGAGTCCTTCAGGACTACAGCTGGAAGGTGCCCCAGGGAAACCCTCTAGATTACCTGACTTACAAATGAGATGGTAGCTCACCTGAGACCCAGCTGTCAGGAAATCCTCATCTTCATCCTCCTCCTCATCCTCCTCCTCATCCTCTTCCTCCTCCTCTTCTTCCTCCAGGTCCTCATCCTGAGCAGCAGCTGGAATGGGGCACATCTGTGGGGCTAAAGGAAAAGACTTCTTAGGGATCTGGGGACTTGGCATCACCACCATGGCTAAGTTGCTCCTAGGCCGCCAACCCTGGGCTCTGCTCCACCTCTACTTCCTTCACGTCTTCCCCCTTCTCCTCTTCTTCCTCCTCATCAGGATCACATTGACTGACCCTCCACCCTTGTGGCACCTGGTCTGGTCATCCCAGCCATCTTTGGCTCAGATGATAGGCAAGGATACAGCTCCCAGATGTTTCCTTTTTTCAAAAACTGGGCCTGAAGCCAGTTGTGGCTAACACATACCTATAATCCCAGCACTGTGGGAGGCTGAGGCAAGAGGATCACAAGTTCAAACTTAGCCTGCGGAATTCAGCAAGCTAGCAAGATCTTTTCTCCAAAATAATAAAGGGCTATGAGTCGGGCGTGGTGGCGCACGCCTGTAATCCATGCACTCGGGAGGCTGAGGCAGGAGGATCGGTGAGAGTTCGAGACCAGCCTGGGCTACAAAACTAAGCTCAAGGCCAGCCTGAACTGTACAGCGAGACCCTGTCTCAAAAAGACAAAAAAAAAAAAAAAATAATAATAATAATAATAATAATAAAGGGCTATGGAAGTAGTTTAGTACATGGACTGGGTTCCATCTCCCATACTTAAAAAAAAAAAAAAAAAAAAAAATTAAAGGCTTCTGCCACTCTAGCACCAGCTTCAGAGCTTTCCCTGGTCTAGCCAAGTCCTAGGCTTGGCCTTTTTTCATTTCCTTCCCCCCAGGGTCTGGTTTCTTACCCTTTGCCAGAACTGAGGACTTGGCATCACCACCACAGCTAAGTTGCTCCTGGGTCCCCAACCCTGGGCTCCGCTCCTCTGCCAGCACTTCCTCTACATCGTGGTTGTCACTGTCATTGCTGTCTTCCTCCTCATCATCATCGTTGTCCTCAAACTCTGCCTCCACCTCCACCTCTGCCACCTCCTGTATCTCGGCCTCCTCCATGACCTCCACCACTTCCTCTGCCTCCTCTTCTTCTACAACTATCTCCTCTTCCTCCTCCTCTTCTTCCTCTTCTTCCTCCTCCTCCTCTTCCACCTCCTCCATGTCTTTCCCCTTCTCCTCCTCTTCCTCCTGGTCAGGATCACATTCAGACCTGTTCTCCACCCTCTCAAGCTGGGTGGCTGGTGAATCCAGAATGGTATGAAGGGCTGCCATCGCCCCTGAAAACAAGCTTCCACTCAGCCTGAAACAGAGAGGAGATGCAATGAAGTCACTGGGGCAGTGGGAGAACCAGGACTCTGTCTGCCATCTTCTATTTGCAACAGGCACATTCAGGGGCTGCTGAAGACCCTCTCCCATTGAGCCCATGGGATGCAGCCCCCACTCTTTCTCACCAGCAACCACACACCTGGTGAGAGCTGCTTTCTTTTCCAGGGGTGAGTTAAGCACTGATTACCAGGCTTTATCCAGAAAGACCATGAGGCACATGGAGTCCAGGCAGCACACTCCAGAGTAGTCTGCACTTTGCTGAAAGGGATCAGTTTAACCTATGAACACAGAGAGTTCAGCGCTTACCCAGTCCTCTGCACGCATGGGCCAGGCAAGCAGGAACTGTCAGACGTGAGACCCCAGCACAGACACACTGTGGGCCTTCGATGGGCAGGAGGGGACAGGCTGCTTAGCTGTTCTCTTCAAAGAAAGGGGAGACCTTAATGAGACGTAAGCAGGCAGGGCTCCTTCCTGCAAGTCATGGGAGAGGATCCATGAGCATACATTACCTTCAAGTCTGCCCTTCCCACTGTCCTGGGCACCTAGGAAAAGCTCAGTGGATTACAGACACAGGCTTATAGCTAGGTCAGAGCAGGTAATATAAGATGTCCTCTGGCATTTCATGATGACTGGTGGATCAGAGAATCTTAAGGGCTAGAATGCCAACACCCCAGAGGCTCCAGGATCCTAGTCTCGCACTGATGGGACAGATGGCCAGCCCAAAAGCCCACAGCAGACCCAGACACAAGGCCACACCGTCCTGAGCCCAGTGCTATTCAGTGTGGGGGTGGAACAGGGGATGCTAGAGCAGCTCCTCCTTTTCATCACCCATTCTTCATCAGTCTCTGGTGAGTTCTAAGAGTAGTGCTGTTGTATTTTGTGAGGTTTCTGTAGCTCCTTTTTGGATAGGTGCCAAGAATGGGCTCATCAACTGGCACCTAGCCCCATCAGTATCTCAGATCTGAACAGGGGCATTTCCAAAGTGACTCCAGCCCACTGCCAAGCATTTGGATTGGGGCCACAAGTCCTGAGGGATCCTGGACTGTCAAGCCACAGGGTAACACCAGACACTGGGCTCACCACAGCTCATCCAACTCTACCTGAGAAAAGTGTATGCTCAGATTGTTTAAAGCCAGACTAGAGCCCTCTGTAAGGGTTGCCCAGGGCTTTGAGAACATCATAGACTGGGCCCTGCATTCCCTTGGACACACTTGGGAGCACTGCTTAGTGACTGGGTCTTACTCTCACTCATCACTTTCTACCCTAGCAGCCTGAATTCTTTTTTCCAAAATGTTCTAGGCAGCTGCATTAAAACCCACACTGAAAACAACAATCCCTCATGCACACAGGCCAAATCCAAGGCTGCAACACCTGCCTTCTAGACACCGTCTTGGTCCTGACCATCCTGCCCCTACTGTTATATGCAAATCACTGTTATCAAAGATCCAAGCCCCAGAACTCAGCCCAGGGGGGCCACTAAGCCTCTGGCCTCTCCTAGAAGTCTATCTTCTTGCCTCTACCATATCTGAAGTATGGAAATACATGTGCCTCATGTGTCTTGTGTTGCCCAAGGTTTCAGCCATGCCCAACAATCAAGACACTAGAAACATTTAGCAGTGGCTTCCCAACTGCCATCCACCTTAGACCCAGAAGGCTTTTCTCAGCCCTCAGGGGTGCAAATTTAGGCTGAGCCACTGTCCCAGGACCCAACAACAACAACAACAAAGGCTCTGAAATAAGGGGCCCATGCTCATCACCTCAACACCTTCGCATGCGTCATTCTTCCTCCCTTGGGCTCTTTCTGCTTCGATGACTTTCCAGTGGCAGCCCCCCTGGACCCCTAATGCACACAGTTCCTGGCTCTCTTCCCTGGAAAGATCTACACTTCCTTTACCTGAGGCCAGTTAACTGAGACAGTGCAGGAGCTCCCTTATTCCACTATGAATCCAGCCATCACAGACACACAGAAGCACAGTACTTCAATAGTTACTGAAGAAGGAACCCAAAAGGCTATAGTTAACATGATAAGACATAAACTCAGCCACGGGGGCCCTTCAAACTAGAACTCTCAGAAGCAGCGGTGTTTCTGCCTCCAAGGAAGAGACTGGATAAAGTCACATCTCCCAAGAAGTCACCCACTGGTGACCACAGAAGGGGGAGACCCAGCCCCTGCAGAAGTCAAAGGTCTCACAGCAGTCAGGCCTAGGACTAAGCACAGCCAGACACACATTTGCCCAACACCAGGTTCAAAACCAACACTCAGAAAATTGGGCTTTGGGGTTAGTCAGTTTATATACCTGTACCCCATGTCCCTACCTCTCCACTCCTTAGCCCCTTAGAAACTTACTCTGCTCTTTTTCCCATGACCTCCAATTCCAAAACAGAAGCCACAGGGCATCAGGTAAGCAGCCTGATCAATCCCTGGATCACCTAGACCCTCATTCCCCTTGGGACCCTGTACCCTAGAACATGGTGGAACAGATATTTAGAATTGGAGATGACAAAGTGTCATTCATGAGAATGGAGTAAGCAAGGACAGAACAAACTGGCAAAGCCTGAAAACTTAGAAATTCCAGCACACAGGTAGCACTGGAGGTTCACCACCATTCTGATATCAGCCTAAATTATATAGTAAGACCTTATCTCAAAAATCTAAAATCTGTCAGAAACTCCACAAGGTCCTAAATACAAGCAAACAGATACGGGCATGCAGGAGATGTGTGTGTACATTTGTATCTACTCCACTTTATCTCTGGGTGGCCCCATTGACCTCAGAGCCCCAGCAGTCTTCTTGTCTACAGGCAAAATCCCCATTCCTGGCCACCCCAATCCTCACTGTCTGTTTATGGTTCTCAGCAGCCCCCAATCTATCTGAGCCTACTCCTGCCCCATGTGTATCCATGGGGCCATCTGAGATCCAGGCTAGCCCCTTTACCAGGCTAACCAGCTCCCCAGACCTGCCAATACTTGTTAAGCAGAAAACTTAACCCCCCTATGCTGGCAGCACTAGTGGCCTGATGGGTCCGCACCTCCCCTTCCCCATCACCTGCTACCAAAGGCCAGCCCCTCTCCTGGCTGTGTAGCCACCCCATAGGAACCCCAGAGCTGAGTTCCCCTAATCTCCTACTGAGAACAGACAATTTACCATAGTAACTCAGTCTGAGCCTCTATTTGCAGACAGTAGGAAAGACTCAGACACCCCCGCCCCAAGGTCACAAAGCAAGCTGCGGGGGCGCCAGGACAAGCTGTCTCTCTCCTCCTTCAAGGGGCTCATCTGATTCCCACCTTCTGCCTAAACCAAGGAGGTTGACAGCCTCTCCTGGATGGGTGTGTCCTTGGGGTGGGGGTGGGGGTGGGGGGCGGCTCGGCCCCGCTGTGGAGGAGGCAGAGACGGCGTCAGACACCTCTCCAGGTGTCGTGCGTGTCGTCCCCAGCCCGCCCCCTCGGCTCTGCCTGCTTGGCTCGGCGCCTGAGGGGCCAAGCTTATCGCCCACACCCGTCGAGAGGCCCTGGGTAAGCGGAGAATCTGCAGCCCTCGCAGGCCGTGGGCGTAGCTGTGATGGCCGGTTCTGCAGCCGGCCAGAGCTCCCAAGAGCCACGACAGCCCCACGTTCTTCCCCGGCCGCCTGAGGCCTCGCGCGGCGGGCGTCAACCCCGGCCCGGCCCGCCGCCGCCCCCTCGCGCGACTCACTCACCGCGCGCGCCTGGCGGGCCGAGCCGCAAGCTGGACGCGAGGCCGGGGCCTGCGGGCAGCTTGGGCCGCACGACACAAAGTGACTGCCGCGAGCTGCGAGGCGGCGGCAGTGGCGGCGCGTGGGCACCGGAAGTGCTGCCCGACGGCCCCGCCCCGCTCGTGCCCACGGGGGGGCACTTCCGGTCACACGGGGTTGCCCGGAGAGCGGCGCGAAGAGCTGGGTGTAGCGGGCATGGGACCCAGCCGCCCTTGGGATTCACAACCCCAAATTCTTGCGTCGGACACCCCTTGGAAGGCCCACGGGAGTCCAGCCCCTCTGAGTACTCCTTCCTTCAGTCTTCCTTCAGTCGCCTCCCTCCGGGATTCAGGGGCATCTTCTGAGGACCAGAACAGGACCCCAGGATGTGCAGGGAGGCAGCTCCCGTGTTGGGGGAGAAGGAGCCAGCCTATTGCCAGACCCTGCTGTCGGCAGAAGCCATGGTAGAGGGGTGATCATCCCTCTTAGCGAACAGAGGCAGCTGGGCAGTGTGCCCACAACTTCACCACACTCCCTCCGGAACCGCTGTTACTCGGGTCACTGCAGGGCCAACATAAAAGGAGAAGCAGGTGCACAGCCATGGGCACGGACAGACGGGTCCTTGGACCGTAGCAGTCAAATGTAGGTAGGCGGTGGAGTTACAGAGGCCGTAGCTGGAGGAACACATGGTCAGGACCAGGGAGAGCTAAGAGCCTCCAAGCAGTGGGCACAGTCCACACAGAGGCAGAAGTTATATAGGCTGGGTGAGATCTAGGGCAAGGAGGTCAGTGGATTCAGTGACCACCCACAGTCCTTCCCAAAACCTGTCTAGGGACATAGCTGGGATCTGATGGTGAGCACTGACAGCCACAGAGGTCCACGACCACCTTTCAGCCTGGACTGTTGTGGCCTGGGGCTCCTTCCCAGCTTCCGAACCACATAAACCATTGTTTTAGTACTTAGACCCTCAAGGCAGGGCAGCAACCAGAGGGGCTGACTGGGAAGAATGCCTTCGCCCAAGAACTTCAGCACCTGCTTTGAACTTCTCAGGCCAAGCAAACACTCAGACCTCTCCTGGAGATAGTGCTGTCTTTGTCTTTACCAGGGGCCACCATTCCCCAGCATTTTTCTCCAGGCCATCTCCACATGGCACCCTTTGTCTCATAGGTAACCAAGCTTTCAAACCCTGGACTCCTAGTTGAAACCCTTGCTTACCTTACCTGGCAGGTTCAGCAGGAAGCAGCATTTTCTGGGGGGTGGGGATGGGGGCATCCAGGGAAGAGGGAGGTAGGAAAATTAATCATTAACCAAGGACAGTGGTAGCGGTAAAGAGAAACACCGAAATGTGGAGATACCAGCACCTGACAGCCTTTGCCACCCTTAGGCCCAAAGGAGAGGAAAGGGTAGAATGGTGTTCATCCTCCAGTGAGCTGGAGGTGTGGAGATGGGTTCACACAGCAGGAACTGTTGCTATACAGGAACAGTGAGTGTGGGAAAGAAGACCCAATTTTGCCCCTTCCACATCCTATCTCCTGTCAGCACTGCCTTTTGGCCAAACCCACCTGGAATTTGAAGGCAGGGTTCCAGGGGTACAGCCCTCTGGAGTCAGTCTCCAGGGCCCAGATCCAGGTAGAGAAGAAAAGAAGGGTGACCCATAGGAGAGAATCAACTGCTCAATCTCCACCTCAGAACCCTCACCTTGTCAGGCAGGGACCCAATCACCCAGCATCTCCCCTGGACCTATCCCCACCTGATCTGTAGCCCAGTATCCATTTCCTCCCCAGTTCCCCTTCTCAACAGAGGTTTGTGAAGGAGTCTTATCAGGACTCCCAGGCACTCTCCCCTTCCAGTCTGTTCCTTTCTGAGTCCCCCACTTTGCTGATACCTGCTCCCACCTTCTGATACCTGTAATAGAGCTCATGACCTGTTAAATGTGTGACAAGTCTCATTACATTCAGGGATTAAGTTGCCAACTAAAGGAAGAAGTAAAGAGAGTTTTGGTAAAAAGAAAGGGAAGAATAGCTCTTGGATTTCCAGGAAGGGTCCCAAATGGGTGGCCACCACAGCCTTTTGTCAGGGATAATTTATACAGCAAAGTCACAATGTGAGTTAAACATGGGTCAAACTACAACCTGTAAAATTGCAAGTTTAGCTGCTCAGCTAATATTGATCTCATAGGGAAATGAGTGATGTAGCAAGGGTACATGAAAAAGACATTTTTGGGAAGGAGGGGAGCTTGGGTCCAGATATTATTGTCACCCACCTATGCTTAGTTGGACCCCCTGGACCAGGTGGTGCTAATAACAGTATAACCTCAAGGCTTTGCTATGTCTCCCCATCCTGAGATGCTTCCAGCCCCAATTCTGATGATTATTTTTTGTGAGAGCCTTGAGAGCCCAGCCCCTCTTAATTTATATCTAACAGCTTCTGTAATACTTCCTCAGGGTGGAAGCCAAGCAGAGAGGCTGTGGCCCCTCAACCATCTCTGAGAATTGTCTCCTCCTCCTCCTGACCATCACATGCAGTTACCAAGGCTCATTTCATTCACCACCCTGGTCAGGCAAAGACCCCCATCATCTACCAAGTTCCTGCATCCTGGGTCAAAATTGGGGCTACCATTCCCAGGGTGGTCTATCCCCTACCCCAGCCATGTAATTTCCAAAGCAGAGTGCTCACATAGGCGACCCACCATCCTATGAGAAACCTAAACCATGCGGTGGGAGACTCCAGATCTGTGTTTGTTTTATAATCAGATACATTTTTTTGTCATCCAAACCTGAATGGCCCCTTCCATTGGCCCTGCATTCCCTGGCCTGGATCAGATCTGGGCAGTGAGCCTTGCCAACAGCTTGGCTTAGATATAAAGCCCTCCCCCAGGTCCAGAGTCATCTTTGTCCCTGCTCAGGGCAATGCAGAGTTGTCCCAAATGGGCCATGCTCACCCAAGTCCAGAACTGGCTGTCCCAGGTACCTGTAGGCACTTGCCTGGCTCTGCACAGGGACACCCAGGATCCCAGCCTGACCTGCCTACCCACTCCCCTACCCTACAGTGTCTGTGTGCAATGCTTGTGCATAGCACATGCTGCTGAAAGCACAGTGTAGCCCCACTGCTTAGGATTCATGAACCTGCTTGTCCCAGGTAGATCCTGCTCACTGGCTCTCTCTGGTTCCCTTTACTGTAGGTTCTAGGATCCAAAGCACACTCACCTTCCCTCCCTCTAAGTCTTCAGCCTTAGGCCTAGACTCCCAGGTTACACACACATGTAGATACACACACACACGCTGCTTTTCCTTCACTCAGTAGGACAAATCATTCTGCCATATGCTAGGCCCTGCACTCACTCCCTAAGGAGCTCGGGCCCTGTTGCCAAGCAAGGTGAGGTTGGGGCAAACCTTCAAATTGGGGCCACATGGTTCTTCCTACTGTAAGAATCATGCAAAACAGTGTGACAGCCAGATGGGGGAACAGAAGGCCTGCAAAAAGTGGGGCAAGAGGCAAGAAAGCTAATGGAGGCTGTGGGTGAGGATGCGATGTCAGTAATAACACTCTAGGGGAACATGTAAGGACCAGCACATCTGTCCAGACTGGACACTCGGAGATGGGATTTAGGACCTCTGAATTGATCATGGGATATCCCAAAGTCAAAAGTATGATCCAGGGGCTAGGGAGATAGCTCTGTGGTACAAGTGCCTCCCTGCCAAGTGAAAGGTCATGAGTTCAAACCCTGGTCCTAAAAAAAAAAAAAAAGTATGATCCAGCCAGGTATGGTGGTACATATCTTAATTCCAGCACTGTGGGAGCCTAAGATATCAGGGCGAACTTAGCAATTTACTGAAACCCTATCTCAAAATAAAAAGGAAAAAAATAGGTGGAATGGGCTGCTGGGGATGTCATTCAACGCAAAAGCCTTGGATTTAATCCTCAGTGGAAAGAATAAAAGTAAGATCCTGTATGGCAGGGATAGGGCATCTTACTAATGATTGTAAGTGTAGACATGGCCTTGGTGTCTCCTATAGCAGGTGATAGGAAACTGGAGTGGAACTTGGTATCACTTTTTGATTTGATGGGCAGGTTGCAGACATGTCCCAAGCCTGCAGTCACCTGCTTCCCTGTAGGGCACATGTAGGCTGAATCACAGCAAGGGAAGAGGACCATGTCCACCCCATGTTAACTGAAAGCAGACCGTGAGACTTCTGGAGAGGAAGTGAGGAGGATCAGCTGGCCCACACCAAGTCTGTTCTGCCTGTCACCAACTGCTTACAGAGCTGAGGAAGGGACAAGACCTACTTAAGTCTGTGTACCCCGGGTAAAGCAGGAAAAAGCAGGAGCAAGAAAGACGGATGTCCATGCTAGACATGGCAGCTTCCCCTCCCTCGAGGGCAAAGGGGCAGATGTGGACTGGGGGTGAAGGGTAGCAGCTATTCCTCCCACCTCAACTTAAGCCCTAGGCCAGTGTCACAAGCTGGTCTGGAGTTAGAGGAAAGACACTACAGTAAGGGGCATGGCTGCCACCTCTCAGTATCAGGCTGGAGGTGGAGAAAGTCCCAAAGCTCTGGGATGATGAGGTGTAGCCCAAGTATCATGGAACAAGGGCTGAAAGAAAGCAGAGGTGACATGGTCTCTGCACCTTCACAAGACACATAGCATTTCTGCCTCGCCTGAAAGGTGGCCAGAAACTGGGATATAGTGAGTTAGAAGACACCTGGCTTGAATCAAGAGCAAGAAATGAAGCTTGGGGCAAGTCCCAGGGACCATGAGGTGGCAGCAGGGGAGGGCCATGGTTTTCCAAAATGGATGAGAAAATGGCAGGGGGTGGCACAGAGCAATCCAAAGACCGTTGATCTAGGTGGATGATGACGAGTGACAGAATTGGGAATTGTCCCTTTAAGAACATCCATGTGGCCTGGTTCTGTGATCCCTGACACCACTGTGAAAGGTAAGGCCTCCCTCTGCTCCTTATCCTTCTACAGGGAGCCAGTCCTTCTTGCCTCAGCCCTCCTGTGGTGCCTATGTCCCTCAAGCACCAACCCTGTCACCATCTTTCAGCTTCAGGGCATGTGGGAGTGTTGCGGGGTAGACAGTGCCCTCCTGACCTGCTTGCAGACAGAAGACATAAGGGACCATCAGACGGGGTTAGGCCAAGTCCAGCTCCCTGCAATGAAAGCAAAGAATAGGCAGGGGTGGGGAGAGGTCTCTATTGCAGACAGGAGAGGACCAAGGGCTTCAGACTCTCTCCTCTACCAGACCACACATGCTTATGAGGCTTCTCAAAACTTGCTCTCCACCTCTGAACTTCTGTGCCATCTTTGTATTGCCTTGTTGCAAGGAAAAATCCCATCAAGTCAGTTTATCCAGAAACCTCACCCTCAACACCAAATCAAATCCCTCATCTCCCTCCTCCCCCAGGTGATGTCTGCTCACCCTGGCTGCCTTCCCAAGGATTTTTAGTCTGTCTGCCAGGAAGCTCATGCTTAACAGTATTCCGCCCACCAACAACTGCCAGCAACCTGGCTCCTTGACTATACACCTCATAGGCAAAAGTGAGCCCAGTTCTATACTGAGGTCTCTGTCCTCTTTTTGCACTAGATCCTGAATTAAACTGATGTTTAGCACGGTAAGTACTGACCAGATCTGTGGTTTTGTTGTTGTTGTTTGGTTTGGGATTTTTTTTTTTTTTTTTTTTAAGAGCAGTACCTCTGCTACTTTGGGAATGGGGGTTCTGAGAAAGGACATGGGTCAGCACCACTATATTCCAGTATCCTTTGCTGCTCTATGGCATAGGTGCCTAGCAAGAGGACAGGAAGGCTTCCTGTAGGCAGAGAGAGAGAGAGAGAGAGACTCGCTGTGCAAATCCTGGGAGCTGAGTGGGAGAAGGTCAGAGGTTGGAAGGGATTCTAGGCTAGCCCAAAGCCCACTTGTGGACCGAGACATTCTGGGCCTCACGGGCTGCAAGCAGATTCAGAGGCCTGGTATCTTCTCCTAGCTGCTGTACATACAAGGGAGCCACAGAGGGCTGGTGCACACAGAAGCTGCCTGGTCACTGCTAGATGACCCCAGAGCCTTCAGCCTCCTCCCGGAGGACAGGGCAGAGAGTGGGCAACAAAACCCCTACTGAAGTGATTCATAAACGTATTTGGTTGTTCCCCTCCTTCATTCCCTACAAACTGTTTACAGATACAAAACACAGCATGGACATTGTTTTACTATTTTTGTTTGGGTTTGCATTTTGGGTACTAGTAATTAAACCCAGCATCTTTGCACTGAGCTACAACACCAGTCCTTTTAAAAATATTTTTGACTTTGAGAACAGGCCTTAGCCGGGCGTGGTGGCGCACGCCTGTAATCCCAGCACTCGGGAGGCTGAGGCAGGAGGATCAGTGTGAGTTTGAGACCAGCCTGAGCTACAAAAGTGAGCTCAAGGCCAGCCTGAACTGCATAGTGAGACCCTGTCTCAAAAAAAAAAAAAAAAAAAAAAAGAGAACAGGCCCTGATAAGTTTCTGAGCTAAGACTTATACATTTGAGCTAAGACCTGCCAGCCTCTTGCCTCAGCCTCCCAGAGTGCTGTAATTATACACATGTGCAAGCACACCCAGCTGAGACATAGGAATTGTATTAGACAGAAATGGGTGCTTTTTTATGTTTATTAGGGTTATTAGGGTTATTCTTCCATCCTACTTGATGAAACTGTTTTAAACTTACTTCTCCGGGCCCGGTAGGATGGCTCAGTGGTCTAAAGCGCCTGCTTAGGAAAGCTTGGGCGGCTGCAGGGGCCGCGGTTCAATCCCCGGCAACACATGCTGCTTCAGCCCTGCCCTCAGAGCAGGCTGAGCCAGCCATAAAAATAAATAAACAAACAAAAGTTCTGAAACAAGAAAAAAATAAAAAAGAAAGTACAAAAAAAAAAAAAAAAAACAAAAAAAACTCACTTCTCCTAGTGAACTAGGGACACTCTGTGAGAAATTGCGCTCAGTGCTATCAGGAAAGCCCAACCCAGCAGCAGTATCATTGGGACATCTTGTGGTATAGATAACTTAATGCCTGCTCTGCATTCCCTCATGGTTACCGGCCCAGAGACATGTCAGCCATATTACTGGAAGCAAGAAGCAAACATCATTAGAGAAAGGTTTTAAATCACATTATTCAAAACTGGATGGTATCTATATACTGTTATATCACTAGTTATTTACTTATTTCTAACAAAAAAAAAATAGATACAGGAAAGGAAATTGAAGGATAATGTAGCAGTGCTAAAACATCATCTACAACTTTAGGAAAACAGTAAGTAATGCCTCAAACAATTTCAAGAAATGGAGGGCTGGGGAGATAGCTCAGTAGAATAGTGCTTGCCTGGCAAGCACAGGGTCCTGAGTTCAATCCCTGGAAAAAAAAAAAAAGAAAAGAAATGGAATATAGGCTTATTACTGAGAAGTTATGAAGCTGGCCATGGCAATGCACACCTATAGTCCCAAAACCCTAGGAGGCTGAGGCAGGGGAGTTGCAAGCCCACCTGAGATAAAAACTTAGTGAGACCCTGTCTCAAAATTTAAAAATGTAAAAAGGTCTGAGCATGTGGTTCAGTGTAGATCACTGGCTTCAATCCTGAGAAAAGAAGGCAGGGAGGCAAGGGAGGGAGGAGAAAAGGAGAAAGAGAGAGAGACATACACACATACACAGAAAGAGAGAGAGAGAGAGATGGACAGAGGGGAGGGGAGGAAAGGGCAGAGAAAGGAGGAGCAGAAAGAGGAAGAAGGGGAGGAAATTATGATCTAAACATCACAAAAAGCAACTCAAATAACTGAAAACAATTAAAAAAGGGAGAGAACTGCAGAAGGGTAGAGTGGGACAAGAATGTCAGAGTCCCTTCCTGGTTCTCCTTTTGGCCCAAGAAGTCTAAACTTACAATCCTAAATACCCATTACTGGAATTCCACCAAGTTAATTCCAATCTGCCACTCCCAGTGCAACCCACAGTGATAACAAAGACATTAAGACATATGTATAACGTATATAGTTACTGGGGAGCCAAAGGGCCCTAAGTCCAGCCATGAAGATGGCTTTCTGGAACCAAGAGTGTGATCGGGGGCTACACTTAGGTTCTGTTCATTGGAGAAGGGGGAGTGGCAGAAGGGAATTCTGGGAAGAAAGTGAGCACTGTGAGCTGGGCTAGGTAGGAGCCCTGCATTCACCTCCACTATATTGAGAGGATATGCAAAGGAAGTAATTTGTATTATGCTATTGAGATAATATCAAATATTCTGGGGGTCTGGTGCTTCAGCTCTGATGTGTAATCTTTCAAGCCCCAGGAAGTCATAGCCTCTATCTCAAGGCTCGATCCCAACTGACACCGTGGAGCATTGGCTCTTCCTCCAATTCTGGTCTCTAAGACAGATAAAACTACAAGCTCTTCATCAGAAAAAATCTTTTGCTTTACTTATACAGACCTATGCATATATGATAATTTATGACAAAATAAAACTAATTATATTCTTGATAAATTTGCAGGATTTTTTAAAAAAAGTTTTATTTTTTCACTAGTGAGCCAGCCTTGGGGTCTAGACTATTCTCTTCGCAAGTAAAACTTTGTGCATGTGTACATGGGGGCGTTGTACTGGGGATCAAATCCAGGGCACCTTGCAGGCTAGATGAGAGTTCTACTCCAGAGAACTGTTTTCATTTCATTTTTTTTTTTTTTTAGAATTTTTAAAATTTTATTTATTTATTTTTTTCTTGTTTCAGAACCTTTGTTTGTTTATTCACTCATTCTTATGGCCAGCTCAGCCTGCCCTGAGGGCAGGGCTGGCACAGCAACCAAGGTCCCTGAAGCTGCCCAAGCTTTCCCAAGCAGGCGCTTTAGACCACTGAGCCATCCCGCCAGGCCCCTTCATTTCATTTTGACACAGTGTCTGACTCAGACAGTGTCCTGCCTCAGTCTCCTGATTGGCTGGGATGACAGGCACCACCACATCAGCTGTGGTCTTTTTTTATGCTGTGGTCTACATTTTGTTTTTTACAGCTCTCAGTGTATGAATTACAGCCCCTGGTGGCCACTGCCCTGAAGGTGTCTTTGTGGGTATGCATGAAGGAGCTGGGATAGTATAAGACCTTTGTGGCCCAGCATGGCCCCACCAGTTCCTAGACATCAGCTCAGATGTGAGGTCTGAGTATGTCAGTTCACTGGGAAAGAGCAAGCACTACTCTTTGACTGTGGGACCAGGTTGCTTTTTCTGTGAAACTCACCACACAGGCAGTTCCACAGGAAAGTGTTTGTTTGTTTGTTTGTTTTGAGACAAGATCTCATTATGTTGCCCAAGCTGGCCTCTAATTCCTGAGCTTAAGCAATCTTCCAGCCTCAATCTCCCGAGTACTGGGATTACCAATCTATAGCACTATGCCTGGCACTGTGGAGACTTTTAAAGGGGAATTTTAAAGTCTAAGGCAGAGAACTATCATAGAAATGGAACACAACACAACCACTAGTATGTGTGAAACCAAAGTAACAAATTACACCATCTCAAAATAAAGCAACCAGCTCACACTCCATGGCATGAACACAGAATGCCACAGGAATTTCTTCCCCAAAGAGGACACAAAGCTCCATTCTCCACCTTTGGATAAAGCTGTTGCTCCTCTAGATAAGACACACTGCCTCTTAGATAAATTTCCTTCATCCTTACTACTGAGATATAAAATTATCCTGAACCAGGTAGGCATGGTAGCACATGCCTGTTATCCTAGCCAACAGAGGGAAACTGAGACAGGAGGACCACAAATTCATGTTCAACCCCAGGAAACTTAGTGAGTCCTAGTCTCAAAATGAAAAAAAAAAAAAAAAAAAAAAAAAAAAAAAAAAAAAAAAAAAAAAAAAAAAAAAAAAAAAAAAAAAAAAAAAAAAAAAAAAAAAAAAAAAAAAAAAAAAGACTGGAGATATAGCTCAGTGAAAAAACGCTGAGTTCAATCGTTACTACCACTAAATAAATAAATAAATAAATAAATAACCACCTACTCACGATTAGTACACTTTATGCTAGATGTTTGGGAAATTAGAGAGAAAAAACAGTTGACATATAAACAAATATATTCAAAGGAACATAAGTACAAAGTACTCATGATCACTACAGCCCTTGGGCCTGTAACTGGTCACATGATCACAGCTAACATTGACAGCAGTCTCCTTCTATGTTCCATCCATACCCTCTTTACCCAAAGCAAGCACCCTGGTATGACTGACCTTAACCAGAACCAGATCTGGACAGGAAAGGAGAGGAAGGAGAGAGAGGTTTGGGCCAAGTTCCACCCAGGAAATGTGATCCACACCAAGGTGGAATGATGCCTGAGTTGTCCTAAACTCAGGCGAGGTACCTAGGTCTCCCCAAGCCACCACTTCAGGGACAGTTACCCTCAGGCATTTTCAGGGACACCGCATATGGAAGAAATACATGGCCGGGTTGCACCCAGAGAGTGGAACAGAAAATCAGTGGTAGCCCAGTCTCCTGTCCCCATGTAGCCCATCCCACATCTCATGCTGATTCCACTTTGAGTAGAGAACAATTACTGCAGGAGGGCGCTGCACACTGGGGTCATATAAACACCACTTAGTCCCCTCATCACCCTGTTTAGGCCCTCAGCCTTCAGCATTGCCACTTATGGAGGCTCTGGTCTCAGCAAGTGATTGAGACCCTGGCAAGGTCAGGGCCCCTGGTTAATTGACTGGACATCCCATCTCTCCGTGAATGTTATTCAGGTAAGTGGCTCCAGGCCCTCTGGGAGGGGTTGAGGAAATCATTGTTGTCCCTCTTTACTGTAGACAATAGAATCATGAAGTCCTTCTGAGGGAGCCTAGCTCCTCTGGATCTGGGAGCTCTCTCAGATGATATTGTGACCTTCTATTGGGGAATCTGACAATGTCCTTCCTGGTCACTCAACTTTCTTGTGAGATATGTAAGTCAAGCAGTTGGCTGCCCATCCCTCTTGGCCTTGGGAGCATTATGGTCACTATATATTGCCCCAGAGCCCCATGTGTTTGTGCTACTGGATATCACTCGGTGGGCTCCTCACTGCCCACTTCCACAGTCATGTCCACCCTGCCTGGCAGCCAGCCATGACAGCAGCCTTACTAGTCCAGCACCTTGCGGACTCCGCAGAGTGACCCCTGGCCTACTATAGGGAAGAGCCCCTGCTGACTTCCCCAAGGCCATTGTCCCCTGCCTTGAATGCCCTGTAGCCCCTAGGTGGGAGCAGCAGCCATGCTGGTGCTGTCTCCTGGTTCCTACATCTGAGTCTCATCCCATCCTTGGTGAGAAATCTGACCTTTCCTATGCAAAGTCAGTCCTCTCCCTACAGACCTGAGAGATTTACAGGTGTCAGAGTGAGAGACTGGGACAAGGAAAGAGAGGAGGCAAGGTAAAGGTGCAAAAGTGCTCTCTAACTAGCATGGTAGCACACACCTGTAATCCCACAGGGGGCGGTCACAAATTCAAGCCCAGACTGAGCAAATTATTGAGTCTCTTTAAAAAAAAAAAACACACACACACACACACACACACACACACACACACAAAAAAAAAAAAAAAAAAAAAAAAAAAAAACTGGGTATGTAGCTTAGTGGAAAACTCTAGGTTCAGTCCCTAGTACCATACACAGACATGCAATCTCAAATGCAAACCCTGAGAATTTTGATCAGATCTTCCAGATGAGCTCCCTGCAATCCTGACCAGAAGCAGCAGAACATGGCTTGTCCCCCCATACCTACTCTAATGGGTTAAGGGGCATGGTCACCAGAGGGGAGGTAGTTCTTAGGAACAGCCAGCTTTTCTACATACAAGGGTCCAAGAGGTCCTAGTAGCCCAAGGGCTATGTCCTAGTAAAGTTGGGGATGAAAGCTAGGGGTCAAGGAAGCATAAGATTGACCAAAAGAGATTTAAAGGCATTTGGGCCGGGCGTGGTGGTGCACGCCTGTAATCCCAGCACTTGGGAGGCTGAGGCAGGAGGATCACTGCCAGTTCGAGACCAGCCTGGGCTACAAAAGTGAGTTCAAGGCCAGCCTGAACTGCATAGTGAGACCCTGTCTCAAAAAGACACACACACACACACACACACACACACACACACACACACACACACGGCATTTGGCTGGCTAAATTTCATAATCCAGGATTTTTAAGGAGCTAGGCATGATGGTACATACCTATAATACCAGAACTCTGGAAAGCTGAAGCTTGGTGACTTGGTGAGACCCTATCTCAAAAAATAGCTGAGGATGTAGCTCAGTGCAAAGACTCTGTTTGATCCCTCATTCCACTTGAGGGAATCATGGGCTTTCAGGACTGGAAGGGGACACCAAGCCTCTAACTCCCCCTCCCCAAGTGGTCTTTTATCAGTGGCAAGGTCCACTCCACCCCTAGAACTTCGTAAGGCATCTGGACTCAAAGGCACTGAAACTCTCCTCCCTAAGCATCTACCTCTGGTCCCTGTCTTTCCCATAAGGCTTTTACTGCATAAGCCCACTCCCTGGACAAGCTCACAGGCTAGAAGGCAGAGAGTGGGGTGAGGACTGGTAAGGGTTCTGCTCTAGAACACCATCCAAAACTTCCTTAGAAATGAACCCCCTGTGGCAAGACCAATCCAGTGACAGAAGCACAAAGACAAGACACTGTAGATCATTTTAATTTTTTTTCATGTTTTGTTTCTCACTTACCAACACATGTGTAAAACATGGCAGACTGTGTTAGTAAAGGAGAAGTAGGGAGGGCAAAGGGCAGAAATCAAGCAGCCACACATGGGACATCAGGTAGAGCAAGAAATGCTTGGGGTGCAGAGGTACCCAGTGGCCTCGTCCCCAGCCTGCTTTCCCGTTGTAAGACGTCAGCAGTTACTGCTGCTCTTACAGCCCCTGCCCCAGACAATTTGGTAAACAGCCTTTCTGTTGCTTGCAATCCTTGTCCCCAGTAAATTTTTCCCACGCCTCCAGCCAGGAAGCAGGGTCTGTCAGGCAGCCCATCCCCACCACCTGATCCAGAAGACCCTTGCCCCTGGTGTCAAAGCACCAACCCCTTGAGCAGCATCTGAACAGCCTAAGCCAGGGAAAGGCTGTCCGAGGGCCCTTCTGGACCTTACAGAAAACCCCAAAATGCCCTCTAAGTTAGCCACAGGCTGGGCCACAGCAGGGCTTGGGAACCCAGGATCATGGCAGCAGAGGGTTGGAACTCCTCTGCAGCCTGCCCCACACAGAACCCTGGGCTGCCCCAGAAGGAAGGTTTACCTTCCATCCAGAGCAGGGCTTCCTGACTCTTCTTTGCACTCTGCCCCTCTCCCGGCCCCTGTGCACACTATTGCTTTTCCATTAGAATCACATTCACCCAGATGGGTTTCCATCCTAGCAGGTGTTTTCAAGGCAGATGCCAAGAGAACAATGCTTTGATCAGTTTTCAACCTAATCCAGGTAAGTTTCTGCACCTCTCCTTCGTTCTTCTCCTTCAAATACTTCTCACCAAGATCCATTTGCTGTGTCTCTCCATATAGATGTTCTCTGGATAGTGTTGGGTCCACAAACACTATGGTGTCCAATTGCTTGTCACAGGGAATTTTTTCAGGTGACTTGTTTCTGTGAAGCCTGATTTTTGTTTTCCCACAGGAGAAAGTCAACAATGTGGCCACCTCTGCCTTAGCTATTGACTTCCCGGTGCTATCTTAAGTTTTATGGATGGATTCTGGGGATAGGTGTGAATCTGTGAACCTGTAACTTCTCAGAGAATCCAGGGGATGATGGAAGTCTTTTCTTTACCAAAGATATTCCAGGAGACCACAAACGTGGAAGCAAGGCGTCTGGCCATTTCCACACGTGCACACACTCGGGGCTTCCCAAGTGAAAGTAACCCGTGTCCCCCACACTTTCCTGCGCTCTGATCCCCGAGGCGCGCGGATCACATGTCCGGGTGCCGTGTTCGCTCTGGAGCACTGGACCCCAAGGTAGGCTGGACGCGTGCAGATCCTCCAGAGGGCGCAGGTCGCGTTGAGCGCAACAGGCCAAGGCCCCGTGAGCGGCCCGCACCATGCAGCTGGCGTTCGTGGCGGCGGATCTGTACCTTGTGGCGGAAGCGCTCGCCGCAGTCCTCGCACACGTAAGGCCGCTCGCCGGAGTGTGTGCGCCGGTGCCGCAGCAGGTTAGAGGAGACGCTAAAGCGCTTGCCGCAGTCGCCGCACGCATAGGGCCGCTCGCCCGTGTGCGTGCGCTGGTGCTGCACGAGCGCTGAGCTCTCGCTGAAACGCTTGGAGCAGTAGGAACAGGCGTAGGGTTTCTCCCCTGTGTGGATGCGCTGGTGTGTCACCAGGTTGGAGTGCTGTGAGAAGCCCTTGCCACACTCCCCGCAGCGGTGTGGCCGCTCGCCCGTGTGCGTGGCCTGGTGCCTCACTAGGTCCGTGCTGCGGCTGAAACCCTTGCCACACTCCCCGCAGATAGTTGGCCGGTCCCGCGCACGCCGCCGCCGCCGCTGCCGCGCGGGGGTCAAAGCTGCACTGCCTGCTGGGCCCGGGATAGCTACCACAGCCGGTGTGGCCACAGCAGGCAGCACCATGAGCTCCTGCAGGACCACATAACCTGGAGGAGCCACCACGACCGCCGCTGAGGCCCCTGGGACCGTGGCCCCGCTAGCCCCTGTGGCAGTGGGCACCAGCTCCAGCTGCAGCTCAGGCTGAACTGGGGTCAACTCCAGCTGCACCTCCTGAGACTGTGCTCCCAGGTCCACAGGGGTCAGTTCCAGGTGCACCTCCTGCTGCTCCAGCTGCTGCTGCTCCAGCTGCTGCTGCTCCAACTGCCTTTCCAGCTGCCGCAGCTGCTCCTGCAATTTGAGCTGCAGCTGCCTCTGCTCCTGCTGACGTTCCAGCTCTTGCTGTCGCTCTAATTCCTGCTGCCGCTCCAGCTCCTGCTCTGCCGCTAGGTCTACAGGCATAAGCTCCAGCTCCACCTCTTCCTCCTCCTCTGGCTCCAGGGCAGCAGAAGGCTGCTGAGAAGGCTCCTGCTGCTGTTGCTGGAACTGCCCCTGCTGCTGCAGCAAGAGCTGCTGCTGGATTTGTGCTGCCTGCTGCTGGAGCAAGAGCTGCTGCTGTAGCTGTTCTTGCTGCTGCAGCAACAGTAGCTGCTGCTGCTGCTGCTGCTGAAGCTGCTCCTGCTGCTGTTGGAACTGTTGCTGCTGTAGTTGTTCCTGCTGTTGTAAGAGTTGTTGCTGTAATATTTGCTGCTGCTGCAATAGCTGCTGTTGCACTTGCTGCTGCTGTAACTGTTTTTGTTGCTGCAACAACTGCTCTTGTACTCTCTGCTGCTGCAATAATTGTTCCTGTGCTTGCTGTTGCTGCAGTAGTTGCTCTTGCACCTTTTTCTGCTGTAACTGTTCCTGCTGCTGCAGGAGTCGCTCTCTTGCTTGCTGCTGTTGTAACTGTTCCTGCTGTTGCAACTGTTGCTCTTGTACTTGCTGCTGTTGTAGTTGTTCCTGCTGTTGCTGCAACAGTTGGCCTTGCAGTTGCTGCAGCAGTGGCTGCTGCTGCTGCTGTAACTTTTCCTGCTGCTCCAATCGTTGCTCTTGCACTTGCTGTTCCACCTGCTCATGCTGTTGCGTTAGCTGCATCTGGGGCGTCATCTCCTGGTGTTGCATGGGTTGGTGCTTTTTCTGTAGTTTCTGCTGTAGTTTCAACAGTTGTCGTTTCCCATTCTGCTGCTGCCGTTGCAATTCTGGTTGATGTTCTAATAGCTGGTTCTGTGGTTGCTGCTGTTGTGGCCGCTCACACTGTGACTGCTGTAGTTCTGGCTGCTGCTCTAACTGTTGCTTTTTCAATTCCTGTTCTCCTGGCTGGGCTTCCTCTGTGATGTTACTGGATCCTCCTGGGGCTGAAACTGCTGGTAGATCAGCAGTCTGGACTGACTGTGGGCTGCTGCTCCTCTCTTCTTCCTCTTGACTCTTGCTCCCCCCACTGCCACCTGTAGTGGAAATGGCAGGAAGCCAGGAGAGAGGATCTACAGGCAGCTGTCTGGTCCAGGTCCCAGGAATGGCCCCTCACCCATCCCACATACAGCCAGGCAAGTGTGCACTAATAAGTTCAATGGAGACCCAAAGGCATTAGATCAAGAGAATGGCAGCACAACAGCATGGCAGACAGTAAAATGCTCAGCAGGGGGGAGTCTGGCTTAGAAATATGCCCAAGGGACTGTTAGTTCCCTCACTCTGGGCCCCAACTCTCTAAGCTCTTCTTTCTGCTTCCTCTCCTACAGCTTGGATCTTGGCACCTATACCAGAACATGTGCCAAGGACTCCTAACACATCATTGTCTGCGTAGTCCCTGTGCTTCATCCACACTCACTGGAAATCAGACAACTAGACATGTCAAGAGCCCCATGATGAACTCTGACCTCAGTGATGGTCACACTTCAATAAATGAACTCAACTTCTCTGTAAATAATAAAGCACTTCTTCAGAGCTGCCTGGAAGGGGTTCTGAAAACAGTTCTGAGAAATCATCAAAGTGACTTTGAAGTCAGGTTTTAGATAGGCAGCCCTTATTTCAGAACCTGACTTCCACTTAGGAATTGTCTGCCCCCTATAGGCTCAAGAACCTGAAATATTCTCTATATACTGGCAAATGCTAGAAAAATGCCCTCCAATTGCAAATCCACAGGATTCAACTAACTCTGTTTGAAATACTTGGGGTCTAAAAAGTATTTTAGATTGACATTCAAGGGTGAAAAAGGACTAAGTCTTGTGAAAACAGATCAATTTATTTTAAGGAACCTCAGTTTTTCCTTTTGCAAAAGGAAATATATCGGGGCTGGCAGGATGGCTCAGCAGTCTAACGCACCTGCTTAGCCAAGGCAGGGACAACGGTTTCAATACCCAGCACCACATGCTATGCCAGCCCTGCCCAAAGGCAGGCTGAGCTGGCTATAATTAAAAAAAAAAAAAAAAAAAAGATATATCCTTGTTAGGAATATTGTGAAATCCAAAGAAGTTAAACGTAGAGCCTCAGCACTGGGTGAGGTGTAAACACAGGAGTTACTCCTTTACTATATTTTTCCCTTCTGTGCAATGTTCAAATTTAGTTTCTCTAAGTACTAATATTGTAATTAATATTGTCTTGTGTACTGAAGACAGAAAACCTCAGGGCTGGCACAATATCTCAGCAGACTAACCTCCTATTTAGGCAAATGCAGGAACCAGGATTTGATACCTGGCACTGTACTGAGCTGGCCACTAAGCTGGACACCAAAACCAGGCATGGTGGTGCACACCTGTAATCTCAGTGCTGAGGAGGCTGAAAACAGGAGAATCACTATGAGGCTGCACTGTGTAGTGAGACCTGTACCAAACACATATTTTTTAAAAAATTCTAATTCTTCCTTACATGTGTGATCCTAGGAACTTTCTCTACTTCCCCATCTGATTTCAACATATGTTCTTCCATAGGATATACTTCAAATTTTGTAATGGAAAGGCATAACTTGATTGACAAAATTCTGCTTTCTGTCCATTTTCCCAGGAATATATTGATTAAACAAAACCAAAAGATATCCACATGTATATAATCTTCTTTTAGAAAAATATTTCTTAATGACCTTAATAATCAGTGAATATATTTTTCTTGGTCATATCAGCTAGGGGTATGTGGGTAGTGGATAAAGACAGCCATGAAAACATGTCCTGAAAGCAAGTCTGATGTCGCTTAGGTGTCCCCTTCTTCCACCTCCTATGGGAGCCGCAGAAGCAAATTATACCTCTCTGATTCTCATACTTAGCTTGGCCACATGGCTACTATGACTCTGTGGGGCAGCAATTCCAACATTTTTATCAAAGGCATTTTGTAAATATTGCTTAAGTGTTGCCTGATACTTATATCCTTGCAAGGTTTTTGTCAGTTAAATTTATAAATCACAAGAATCCTATAATCCCAGCACTGGGTTCTATGCTAGACGGATAGATCCATTCTCTACTCTCGGAGGCTGAGACAAAAGTTCAAGCAAGTGCAACTCCAGCCTAGATAGCCTGATAACTTAGCAAGATCCTGTCTCAAAATAAAAAATTGGGGGGAGAGGGTGGTAGCTAGAGACATAGCACAGTGTGAAATCCCTGGTTACAACCACCATGACTGAAGAGGGGGGTTCTTTGTGTAGCCCATATGTCCCCATCCACCCTTCCAATTGTATTTGTCCTCCCAAGGTTTGTTCAACTCTGCTCTGGACCCTATTCAGTGGCCTTAAAGCACCCAACAGGACACAGACTCTCCTGATTATGGCCACAGTAGAAGGCACATCCAGTACAGATCCCAGAGGGAGAGCTCTTGAAAGGCTGGCAGCATATTTGCCCCTAGCATCATGTGGAGAAAAACAGAAGGAAGCAGTATTCTAGGATAAGTGGGCGGGGGTAGAGGACACAAGAAAGAAGACAGTGTCAACGCACAAGGGGCGAAGGGGAGAGTATTTTTGCTTCGGAATGCATCTGAGAACTAGATACTGGGATCCTAGGCTAGGTGAAAGGACAATGGAGCCACCTGACTATGGAGCATCTGGGACAGAGTCCCAGCCAGTACCAGTGTGGGTGTGGTGGTCCCCTTGCCAGAAAGACTCAGGCCAACCAAGCCTCCAGGGGAAAAATCCCAGGGTCAACATGCAGGTGTTACTCAAGGCAGCTGAAGTTGCTGCTGTGTGTGCAGGCTGTGAGCCACCCAAAAGTACCTCTCTGTGCCACAACTGATCTTGGCGGTGTCAAAGACCCCTCACTGGGAAGGTCTCATCATCCCTCCCCCCAGCCCTCACCTGAGAGGGTGTCAGGCCCTGGGCCCCCATCCTCAAGACATCGCAGCTCCAACACAAAGGTCTCTGTTGCTGGTGCCAGCTCCATCCTGGCAGTCACACCGGGGTCTCCGGGAGCCGGCTGTGCTGAGAGGAAGGAAGGAAGCTGTTCAGGTAGGAGATGACAGCTTCTCCTGACTATTCAGGGGACTTCATTTTAGCCCCTCAGGCCACTCCTCATTCAGACATGATGAGGGAACCAGCCCTCCAAGTTAATGAGCCAGTCACACATGGCCCTTTAGGGGTGCTCTCAGGCAAGAGAGGGATTGTCCATGTCACACACCCCCTGCAGCCTTCAAAGAAAGTCAATTCCCTTGGTCTCCCAGACTGCTCTGGGAGCTCACCCTGCCATCCATGGCCGGCTGCCACCCGCAGGCCACACGTGTCTGGCACTGCCTCCTGAAAAGGCGGGTGCCTAGAGCTCTGTAACACAGGGCAGAGAATGCCGACCTGCCTGCACTATTGTGCGCCCCCCCCACCACCTATAGGCCTCCCTTCTTCCTTCATCTGGGCTGACTTTTGCTCCCTGGGTCTTTCCAAAGTCGGCGAAAACCCTCCGACGAGAGGCACCCCAGGGCCTCACCTGGGACAGCATTTCCAGCGGCAGGCGGGAGGGCGGCAGCCCCTGCACTCGGGGAGGTGTAGTCAACAGAGGCTGCAAGGTGAAGACCACACAGCATTCAGCTGGCTCTTTTCGAAGGCGCCTCCACCTAGGGAGGCGCTGGCCATCCCGGGTGACCCTTCTGGGTACTCCGGAGGGTCCGCACTGTCAGGGTTGCCAAGGTTGCCCTGGGCCAAGAGACGGGGCAGAGTGGAGTTCGCGGGCAGAAGTTGGTGGAGACTCTCTCGGGTGGGGGCGCGGGCCAGAAGCGGAGCCCCAGATCCGGCGCAAGGAATAGGGGTAGCCTCAGGGGACCATTTTGCGCCGCAGGGCCGGGGCTGGCGCCCTAGGTTGGCCCACGGGGTGGCCGCGCGACATCGGTCCTGGGCGGCCGTCGGCCACAGGTGCCCAGAGCCCGTGGGTGGCCTGGGCCGAGGTATGGGGCGCGGGGGGCGGGCGCCGCGGCCGGGCTGGGACCCCGTTCGCTCGCCCGCCCTCCCGCGCGTGCGTCCGTGTGGGCAGCGGGCCGGGCCGGGGCGGGGGCGCGGGGCCGGCACAGGAAGTCCCCCCGGCATCCGCATCCTGTCCCCCGCCCCTGCCGCCTGCCGCGCCCCCGCTCCCCGCGCCCCGGCCCCTGCCGCCGCCGCCGCCGCCGCTGCCGCCACCGCTGCCGCCGCTCTAGGCCGCCGCCAGCTCGGTGGGCTTAACCCTTCCCGGTCCGGCCACTCACCGGGGACCGGATGCGCCGCCCTGCGTGCGTCCCGGGCCGGCGGGTGCCGAGAGTGGCGCGCGCTGCAGAGCATCCCCGGTGCGCGTGTCCGCGCGCTAGGGTTGGCGACTGTCGCTGCATGGGTGCGGCGAGAAGGGGCTCCAGGCAGGCAGTGCCACCCCCTAGAGGACACAAGCTTGGCCTGGGGCTCCCGCCCCTCTCCTCCCCGTCCCTGCGCTCAGGGTTACAAATTGGCGCTTATTAGCTCTTAATTAAATGATGCTCCTTAACGAACGAGAAAGCTCCAGCAGGTTCTGAGGAGGATAAACCTCTCCACACTTTGGACTTCCAGTTGGCAGACCAGCCAGGAGAGAAGTTTGGAGCAGCGAAAGCAGCAGCTTTGACCCAAATGGATCCAATGGGCTGTTAGGACAGCCCTCCTGAACTGGCAGAGATTGTCTCTGTGTGTCCAGCTCCCTTCCTCTGGCCACTTGAGCCAGTAGTCGGCCCTCCTTTCGCTCCATGTTCTCCAGGTTCCTCTGCCCCTACGTCTTGGGCTATGTCCTCTGGCTTCTCTCTCTTCTCTTACATGCCAGGCTGTTTTCTGCCTGGGTCAGGGGTCTCCTCCCAGAAAGTGCTGTCCTGAACATCTATCTCCTTGTCCTACATGCTGCCTTACTGTTTCCCAAGCCAGACAATAAGCAAGACCTCTCCTCCAGCTTGGTCAATAAACACAAAAGTCTTGATGCTCAGATGCTCTTGAAAATACCAAAGGTGCCAGGCGTGGTGGCTCACGCCTGTAATCCCAGCACTCGGGAAGCTGAGGCAGGAGGATTGGTGCGAGTTTGAGACCAGCCTGGGCTACAAAAGTGAGCTCAAGGCCAGCCTGAACTGCATAGCGAGACCCTGTCTCAAAAAGACAAAAAAAAAAAAAAAAAAAAGAAAATACCAAAGGTGGGAATGCCCACTGGAGGGGCACCAGAGTCTTTCTGGAGTCACAGCCCCGTGTCCCTGCTTAAGTACTGCCACACACATGCATTCTTTCTGATCCCTACAGACACTGGAGTTTGATTGGGGTTGGGCCTTCTGCCCCTTGCCAGGAAGGCCTGCCTATTTATTTATATATGTATGTATATATGTACCAGGGATCAAACTGAGGACCTTGCGCTTGCCAGGCAGGCTTATATCATGGACCTATCTCCCTCATCCCAAGCCTGCGTTCTTGAGGCTTCACCCTAACACCAGCAGCTCCACAGGGCAGAGAATGTGTTACCTGCATGGGGAAATTTGTATAGAGCAAAAGCCTGGCTTTGGAGACAGGATAATCTGGGGGCATAGGACTTCTTTCAGTCAGGTGACAAAGCCCAGCATTACCTCTGTGAAGTGAAAGGAGCATGACAGACAGGAGTAGAGGAACAAAGGAGTGGACTAGGGAGATAAGGACAAGGGGCAGGTGTGTAGTTCCCTATAGGGGATGGAGCTGTCCTTCTAGCTTCCCTTTCTAGGATGGCCTCACCCCTGGAATCTTTAACCTCTCCCTCTGCTGGCTTCCTTCCAACAGCATTTACACATCTTCAGGATTCCCTGTCTTCAGAACACACAATTTCCCTTTTCTCAGCTGCCCCTCCCTTCCTTCCCCTCTCCAGCCTGGCCTTGACCCCATCACTCCCCACAGACAACTTTCACTAATGTCCCCTGAGACCTCCAGACACTAAAAAAAAATATCTTCCACAAAACCAGCATGAAGAAGTTGGGACTGCTGTATGAGGGAGTGGAGCTTTGGAGAGATGATTAGGTCATGAAGTAAAGTCCTCTTAAATGGGGTTAATGTCCTCATAAAAGAGGCCTAGAGAGACATCCCCCCAGCCTCTTTCTGAGAACTCAGCAAGAGGATGGTGCTCTATAAGCCAGGAAGAAGACCTCACAGACACTGAATCTGCCAGCACCTTCAGCTTAGACTTCCCAGCCTCCACAACCATGAAGTACAAATTTCTGCTGTTTATAAGCTACTTCGTTTCTGGCTTTTTTTTTTTTTTTTTTTTGGTGGGGGAGGTAACAACCAGAGTGGACTATGACACATTTGCATGATTCTGATTTTACAATCTAATTAGGGTCCTTCTCCCTCACAAGCCTGCCAGTTATGCAAGTCAAGGAGTTTAGGTTTGTCTCCAATGTCTTCCTAAGACTTAGCATGATAGACATTAATACATGTCTGTTGAATGACTTGAGATTTATTGAGACCAGAAATCAAATTGGGGGCACCGTGTTATACTTACCATTGCAGCAAAAACTGCTCAGCATAGTAGCAAATCTTCCACCCCTGATCATACTGCTGAGGCATCTGAGGAAAGCCAGGCAGAAAGCCTGCTACCTCTGCCAGGAATATGGAGCAGTCCTGTCTGAACAAAAGGTGGTTGGGTTGAACTGAGCATTAGAGGTACCTTAGGGAGAGACTCTTTGGTTTCCAATGCTGAGAAGCCCAGAGTTCCCTGGCTCCTCTCTCTCCTACAAACTCACC
Source organism: Myocastor coypus (assembly GCA_004027025.1). Classification (NCBI taxonomy): domain Eukaryota; kingdom Metazoa; phylum Chordata; class Mammalia; order Rodentia; family Myocastoridae; genus Myocastor; species Myocastor coypus. The sequence continues at coordinate 42,772 of PVJA010011481.1, forward strand.
TTGCATCTTTCCAAGAAACCTATTCTTTTCGCTAAATTCACTCCAGATGGGTTTTTGTTGCGTGTACACTGGAACCTCTAACTATGGGTTACGAACAGATGCAGGGAAGCTCCATATGATGCTGCTCCTCCTTCCTTTCCAGCAAGACCTCAGCATTTCTTTGCAAAGCCCAGACGGAGCCAGGCCCTTCCAGGGCTGCTCTGAGAACATCTCAAAAGGCTAAGACTTGTAAAAACCTAGATCCGGAGCAACATCTTAGTTCACTAAGAGGGAGCTCTATGTGGACTGTGCTTTCTTTGCTCATGTTGCCATAAGATAAACTGTATGCTTTAAACAGAAATATATTGTCAGCAGGGTTAGTTCCTTCTGAGGGCTGACAGAGATAATCTGTTCCAGCTCTCTTCCAAGCTTCTGGCAGTTTGTTGGCAATTTTTGTTGCCCTTTGTCTGGTAGAAGGATCATCTCAATCATGTCTTCTTTCTGGGTGATTCTGTGTCCTGTTTCTTAGATGACTGATCACAGCATCTGACATTCTCCCATTCCCACTTCAACACTTTCCCATAAAGAGTCTGTGCACCTCCCCCTCTCTGATTTGGGAAATGGCTTAGTAATAGAAGCACCAGGATCCGGGTGGTGAGATAGCTCAGCGGTCTAAAGCACCTGCTTAGGTAACCTTAGGCAACTGCAGGGACTGTGGTTTGATCCTTGGCACCACATGCTACGCCAGCCCCACCCCCAGGGCAGGCTGAGCCATACATAAATAAATAAATAAATAAATAAATAAATAAATAAATAAATAAATAAAACAAATAAATAAATAACGCACCAGGATCACTGAGCTGTTCCTTGACCAGGTATGGTAGTGAGCAGGCCATTGAAGTAGACTTCCTACTCTCAGCTGGGATGGAAGGATGTTCAGCCAGCTGAGGCCAGGAGGCAGCACTAAATCTCCAGGAGCAAAGTGGGAGCACCAGGTATGTTAGCAGGGTGGCATTAGTTCCCAAGAAATGGTTCAACTTTCTGTGGTCACTAGAACCAGAGAGCTATCCAGAGAGAAATATTTGGTGTGTGCAACTCATATGTTTTCAGTTGGAGGAGATGAAGTTGGACCGAGGCTGGTAGGCTGGCTGATGTAGCCTCACCTCTCTCCCAGGGCTGAGGCTTCGTATTTACCATGGCTTGAGGGACATGCCTGGGCTTGTCAGTGAAGAGCACTTCTATCACAGGTTTGGTCCCCTGGTGTGCCAGTCAATCCTGTCAACAAGACTGGATTAAGAGATGCCAGGAGGGGTGATTGGATCCTGGGGACACTGTACTCATCAGAGGATTAATCCTGAATGTGCTGTGAGGTGAGGCTTAGCTGGAGGTGGGTCACTGGCGTGTGCCTTAGGAGGGTGCATGTGTTGCTGGTGCTCTGCCTGTGCCCCGCCTGTGCTCTGCCTGTGCTCTGCCTCCCAGTTGCCATGCATTGGGCAGCTTTGCTCCCCATCTCCTTCTGCCATGACTGCCATGATGTTTCTGCCTTGGAGCCAGCAGAGAGAGACAGAGAGAGAGAGAGGGGCCCGGCAGGATGGCTCAGTGGTCTAAAGTGCCTGCTTAGGAAAGCTTAGGCGGCTGCAGGGACCACGGTTAGTTCCCCGGCACCACATGCTGCATCAGCCCTGCCCTCAGGGCAGGGTGAGCAGGCCATAAAAATAAATAAACAAACAAAAGTTCTGAAATAAGAAAATAAAAAATAAAAAAGAGAGGGGCCCGGCAGGACGGCTCAGTGGTCTAAAGCCCCTGCTTGGGAAAGCTTGGGCGGCTTCAGGGACCGCGGTTTGATTCCCGGCACCACATGCTGCACCAGCCCTGCCCTTGGGGTTGGCTGAGCCAGCCATAAAAATGAGTGAATAAACAAAGAAAAGTTCTGAAACAAGATAAGTAAATAAATAAAAAAGAGAGAAAGAGAGAATCTCACTAAGTTTTTCAGTCTGGGCTCAAACTCTTGATCTTCCTGCCTCAGCCTCCCAGAGAGCTGAGATCAGAGGTAAGTACCACCATGTCTCACTAAGCCTCTCCTCCTTAAATTACTGTGTTGGGTATTTGGCCCTGGGATTACACCTGATTCCGAGATGGAATCTAGCACACAGGAGCCTTGTGATGGAAGTTTACACAAGCCTGCAGGGAAAGGAGAAAGAAGAGCACTGGGAGAGGGCGGTTTTGGACAGTGACCCTGTCTCAGTTTCACACTTGCATACACACCCAGGATATGGGGGCCTCAGCATCCAGTATGGCACTTCAGAGTTGTGACCGGATTAGACAAGTGCCAGAAACCTCGTACACCTGCATCCAGTCTTAGACTCAGACTGCCTTGGCCAGGTGCCCTCTTTGCTAAGGGAATCTGGAAGAGGGCCCAGAGTGGAGCACTGTGTGCCTCAGTCTCTCTGCCCCTCAGAACAAATCCTCTGATTCTCAGGGAGACGTGAGCCAAGACAGTCCGTCTTAGCATCCACACCAAGCCTTTTCCCTTCCCATCCCAGCCTAGGGCTCCCAATCCAGGCCCTGAACCACAGCTGCCAGGAGAGAACTCTGGGTGTCTAATCAGCCACTTGAAGTTAAGCAGTCAGTGCACATGCCATCAAGGTGCCAAGGTATTTGGGGCACAAGAGGGGCCTGACCTGCAGTAATGAAGCTACAGTAAGTTTATCACTGTGGTCCCAGAGATAAAATTGACTTAATCTCAGTGTGTGTTTGTTTCTGTCTTTTTGAGACAGGGTCTCACTATGTAGCTCAGGATGACCTTGAGCTCACTTTGAAGCCCAGATGAGTCCAAAACTTGCAACGATCCTCCTGTCTTGGCCTTCTGAGTTCTGGGATCACAGCCATGCACCACCATGCCCAGCCCTTTAACTTCAGTTTTATGACATTGTGTCAACAGGAATATTTCAGGCTTGGTGCAGAAGGGGCCCAGACCCAAGAAAAGAGCAAAGGGCACTGGAGGAGGACATCTCTGAGGAGATAAAAGAAGACTCACCTACCTCTCCTGCTATCGAAGCCAAGACACTCAGAACAAATGGCTAAAGACTAAAGATAAATGAGGCAGAGAGGAGACAAAGCGTGAAGAGAAATCAGATGGCAGGTGGTTCACAGGCTGTTGGTCTTTTCTGCTTCTTACTAGCCACAGCATGGGCACCTGAAGCTGGAATATATATCAAGCAAAGGCAGCAAAGCTCCAAGAAAACATCTTTGTAGACAAAGTTAGGACAAGTGGTCCCTAGAGCAGGCAAGTGGAGGAAGGGTCTCTGTGTTTCCCTTCTTTCTCTCTCAGTCCTCTTCAGTGCCAGGCTCCATCAGGTAATCACACTATTGTGGCACTGGCAGCACTGTATCTGAAGTCCTGAGAGAAACCCTCCTTTCCCACTGGGTGTGGTGGTACATGCCTGTAATTCCAGCACTTTCTGAAGCTGAAGCAGAAAGAGGTCAAGCTGAGTTATAATGTGAGACCATGTCTAAAAAGAAGGAAGGGCTGGGATATAGCTCAGCAGCAGCATGCTTTCTAGTTATGTCAAGGCTCTGGCTTCAATCTCTAATGCTGTAAAATAAATAAAATAAAGTTATCCAGGTGAGGTGGCACATGCTAGAATCCCAGCACATGAGAGGCTGAGGCAGGAGGCTCACAGCAAATCTGAGGCCAACCTGAACTACACAGGAAGAGCCTTCTCAAAAACAAAACAATATTGAGATAAAGAAATAAAGAGAAGGGAGGGAGGGAGGAAATAGAATGGGAAGAAAGAAAAAAGAGGAAAGGCAAAGAGGTATTTGTGGATCAGGAAGCAGAGCTAACAGTGCATGCATTCGTGTGTGCGTGCATGCGTGTGTGTGCGTGCGTGTGTGTGTGTGTGTGTGTGTGTGCATGTGTTTTGCTTAGGAATAAATTCTGGTATGACATTCATGTTATAAGCCTCTCCACCATTATATTGACTTCTTGTGGTTTTTTTTGAGGGGTGTGAGGGTGCAGTCTCATTATGAACGTCGTCCAGGCTGGCCTTGGGCTTGTAGCTATTTCCCTGCCTCAGCCTCCTGAGTGCTGGGATTATAGGTGTTTGCCACCACACCCAGCTTGACTATCATAACATCTAACAGCAGTTCCAAAGGCATGTTAAAAAAAGATTAAGAAAATACAAAATTTATTTTTTTAAATTTTATTTATTTATTTTTTTCTTGTTTCAGAACCTTTGTTTGTTTATTCACTCATTTTCATGGCCGGCTCAGCCCACCCCGAGGACTGGGCTGGCGCAGCATGTGGTGCCGGGGATCGAACCGCGGTCCCTGAAGCCGCCCAAGCTTTCCCAAGCAGGCGCTTTAGGCCACTGAGCCATCCCGCCGGGCCCCTGAAAATACAAAATTTAAAAATCTGATTTCCATCCCTCTTGAAAGCTAAAATCTTGCCAAATAGCTCAGCAGACTAAAGTGCCTGCTTAGGCAGAGCACAGGGACTGAAGTTTGATCCCCAACACCACAGTGTGTGCAGGCCCAGCCCCCAGAGTGAGCTGAGATGGCGACTGAGAGTGGGTGTGATGGTGTGCACCTGTAATCCCAGCACTTGGGAGGCTGAAAACAGGAGGATCACTATGAGTACGATCTGTGTATTGAGCCCCTGTAGACACTGTACCAAATACAGAAAGAAAGAAAGAAAGAAAGAAAGAAAGAAAGAAAGAAAGAAAGAAAGAAAGGAGGGAGGGAGGGAGGGAGGGAAGGAAGGAAGGAAGGAAGGAAGAGAACTAGAATCTTGGCAACACTCACCCTCGCTTAAGTGCTCAGTGGATGGCATGATCAGCTGTTTGCCTTTTAATTTTTATTTATTTATTTTTATGTATTTGGTATAGGGTCTCGCTAAAGCAGCCCAGACTCATAGTGATCCTCCTGTTTTCAGCCTCCTCAGTGCTGGGATTACAGGTAAGTGCCACCAGGCCCAGTCTTGGTGGCAGCTCAGTGCACACAAGGGGGGGACAGCTCAGCATGTGGTGCTGGGGATCAAACCTCGTCACTGTGCTTGCCTATGCAGGTGCTTAATCTGCTGAGCTATCTTGCCATTCTTGTTCTCCTTTTTAGTTGGGTATCCAGTCCTTCTTAGTCTAATCTTGGCAGCATCACACACTGGCATTACCAGCCTGGTCCTGAAGGTCTGCTGAGTTTACAACTAGTTGCCCAAGCCCCTGAGGATGACTACTTTAGCGATATTCGGATTTTTCTTATTTAAAAAAAAAATACATTGAACAATACTGTATTTTTTTTCCCGAGGAAACTGAAAACATGTCCACTCAAAACCTATACACAGGTCATATTCAAAAAAAGCCAAAGGAGCCAGACATGGTGGCACGAACCTGTAATCCCAGTAATTGGGAGGCTGAGGCAGGATTACCTCAAGTTAAAGCCCAAGCTGGGCTACACAGTGAGTCCAAGTCCAATCTGAATTGTATAGCAAGACTGTTGTCCCTCCCCGAAAAAAGCCAAAAGACAGAAATATTCCAAATAATTAGCGGAGGGGGAGGATGATATAGCTCAGTGGCACAAGTGCTCGACTGGCAAGTGCAATGTCCTGAGTTCAATTCATGGTGCCAAAACATAAGTAAATAAAACCAAATGATTAACAGCTAAAATTAAATGTGGTATTTGCAAACAATGGATTGTTCAGTCCTACCTAGGACGAGGTGGCCCATGCTGTGATATAAGATATGCCAATCAGATGTATTGTATGATTCTATTTATATAAAATTTCCAGCAAAGATGAATCCATAGAAAGTAGACCAGGGGTTGCCCAAGCCCTAGGAATCAAGGTAGTAACTCCTTATGGTTTTGTTTTTGGTGGTAATAAAAGGTTCTAAACTAGTGGTAATGATTACACGATTTATTTATTTATTTATTTATTTGGCAGGACTGGGGTTCAAACTCACAACTTTGCACTTGCCAGGCAGGAATTTGTGCCACAGAGCTATCTCCCCAGCCCCCATTATACTATTTATGAATACAATAAAAACCACTGAATTTTACATTTTATTATTTTTGCAGTACTAGGGATTAAGCACATGGCCTTCATGCTGAGCTGTATCCCCAGCCCTTTTTAAATTTTTTTTAGATGCGATTCCACTATGTTGCTAAGTTACCCAGGCTGGGCTTGTGCAACTCCTACCTCAGGCTTCCAGAATACTGGGATTACAGACATGTACCTGTAATCAGTCAGCTGGGTAGGCAAATTATAGCTCATTAAAATTGCTACTTAGAAAACACTGTGGCAGACAGCACTGAATATCATCTTTTTTTTTTTTTTTTGAACTGCTGAATCACAAAGGCATTTTATTTTTTAATTTCTCAAGAGTGGCTAGACCAGTTTCCTGTGTGATATGGCTTCTCTACACCTAGCTATAGTTCATTTTGCCAGTCCAATGACTGAAAAACTGGCTAATCACAGTCTACATTCCCCTGGGTACCATATTTTTTTCCTTTTGTCAGTTTTCTTCTTCCATTTTCTGTTCATTTCTTTCAACTTTTTGTGGGAATGAGTTTCAACTTGGTTTTTTTTTTTTTTGTCTTTTTGAGACAGGGTCTCGCTATGCAGTCCAGGCTGGCCTTGAGCTCACTTTTGTAGCCCAGGCTGGTCTTGAACTCGCACTGATCCTCCTGCCTCAGCCTCCCAAGTGCTGGGATTATGCCCAGCCTCAACTTGTAGTTAAACATTGATTTATTCTGGAGATATACTATTTTATATATTGCAAACATTTTCTCGTATATTAAATTTTAATGTTAGGTAAAACCATTAAGTGGCTAGAACATAATTGCTCTACATAGGTGATACCATTTTCATTAATAAGGACAAGATTGTGAGTGGACCTCCAATTTTAGTAGGTTTATTTAATTACTACTGCAACTACCAAAAGAAGTCTGCAGCTGGCCTTGAACTCATGATCCTTCTGCCTCAGTCTTCCAGTGCTGAGAGTTCAGATGTGTGCCATCTTACCTGGTTAGTGGCTTTCTTTACATTCCTTATGCTTATTTTGGCAAGAACCACCCAGGATCTAAGGAACTGCAACCTACCCAGTCCCTAGAAACATTCGGTAGAGACTTCATGGCTGACAGACCCACGTGAAAGAGTCAGTAACATTGAGCTGACCTGCAGTTCTTTTCTGAAACACTTCGTACAGGAGTGAAACATCAGGAGCTGGCCCAGTGCGGATCTTTTTGGCCTCATCAGTGTGTCCCACTGAGACAGATGCACACATTCTCCTGCAGTTTCTAATCTGACATTAGCAGGTTTATGCTTAAGCATGATTAATCAGAGATAATCAAATCACACTCAAAATGTCCTTTATATCTGTGGCTTTTTAATCAAATCTGAAAACAGATTCCTAATGGGCTTCTCCTTGCAAGCTGGCTCCTGTGCTCTGGCTGTGACTGCCACTTGAAGGGCTGGGAAAGCTGTGGACTTTTTTCCCTAGGCAAGAACACGCAGTCCTGCCAAGGACGTCCCTTAGATGTAAGGCCTCAGCTTATGCCCCTAACCTTGGGGATGCCTTAAACTGCAGATTTTAAATCATAGTCACTCTCTCCAGGGACTTTACTAGGCTACCCAGTTTGGTCTGGTCTTCTAGGTCATACATAGCCTTAAACCAGGAATAGAAGGGTAAATAAATAACAAGGTTACATTTCTTCCCTACAAGGTAATCTTAGCCCTCTCATGCTCCACAGTTTGCTGTTACCATTTGTCACTTCTCACATCAGGCTAGGGAAGCCTTAGTGACAAGGTCACAGAGCATTCCTTCCTTCCCAAAGTAATGAGAACTTAAAGCAGAAACTTCCAATAGCATATTAAGAAAAAAAAAAAAAAAAAAAAACCCAGGTGTGGTCGTTCTGCCGGTAATCCCATCACTTGGGAGGCAGAGGGAGGAGGCTCACTATGAATTCCATGCCAGCCTGGGCTAGGTTGAAGGGCAGTCTGAATCTTACAGGGAAAAAAAAAAAAATCTCAATAGCTGTATTTTGTACCTGAGGGGAGAGAACACAGACCTGAAGCCAGGAGAGCCCACAGCATGGGGCTCTCTGTAGTGTGGGGACACGGCAGTGAGTCTGTCAAAAGAAGCTGAAAAACTTAAGATTCAACCTAGCATGATCATCACAGATAGGGGAGGAAGCCTCACAGTTCACATTTATAAAAGGATTTTTTTTTTTTTTTTTTTTTTTGGCTGGCTCAGGCTGCCTTCTGAACAGGTCTGGTGTGCCATGTAGAGCTGGGGATCGAACCACGGTCCCCTGTGCCAGACTGGGTGCAGGAGCTTGAACACCTGAGCTAACCAGCAAGCCCCCAGTTCACATTTATTACAGTGCTAATATACATTCCACAAGGGGCTGGCCAAATAGCTCAGTGGATTAAAGAGCCTATTTAGGCAGATGCAGAGGTCGGAGGTTCAGTCCCTGGCCTGCTGTGCTGGCACTGCCTCTGGGGCATGTGGAAATTGTGGCTGAGACTGGGAACGGTAGCATGCATCTATGATCCCAGTACTTGGGAAGCTGAAAACAGGAGAATCACTACAAGTCGGATTTGTGTAGTGAGACCCTGTAGACCCTGCAATACAATAAAATACATTCCACAGGGCTGTGTTGTGGCCCAGTGGCTGCGCTTGCTTGGCACATTTGAAGTTTGATCCCTGGTCGCACCAAAAAAATTCCATAAAGTCTATAAAACTGTTTAGAAAACATTTATTTGAACATATGAAAGGAAAATTTAGAGACTCCCGATAAAACAGAAGTTCCTTTGCAAACAGGTGTCTGTGAGCAGTGCCTGTGCTGCCCAAGTTGAGGTCTCAGCATTTCCACTCTGAGCTCACAGAGCTGCATAAGGAGCCTGTGTTTGTGGCAGGGATGAGTCCCATTCGGCAGATGGATGTATCGCTGAGGCTTCGCCCCAGCTCTCCTCCAGGCATAGGCTTCAAGGGTTTGTCTGGATGACAGCAAGTGAGCCAGGGCCCACAGAACCTGATATGAAAAACACTTGCAGAGTACTCTCCAGAGGTCAGCGTGCTTTCTTTTCATCCATCCAATTTGGATTTTTCCAAATGTGACCAAGCAGGGAGGCAACTAAATGGTGACTTGGAACTTCAAGTGAAGATGGTTCTGCCAGTCAGGAGGAGTTGCCTGATGCCTCCCTAGGCTCCTCTTCTGGGGGGCCAACACCCCTTCTCTCCAGAAGGCTGCCTTGACCCAGTTGCAGAAGGCACCCGGCCATGAATGGCTCACTACAGGCTGGCCTAACGGATTGGCCTGAATGGAAACGTCACCCCGGAGAGGAAGGTATGCCCAGGGTGTGTGGGCAGGGCAGGGTGGGCAGCAGGATGGGCCGGGACAGCCCCATAGCCCAGCGGGGGCGTGTGGATGTGAGGGTAGAACCCAGGGGGCAGCGCTGTGTGTGGTGACTGCTGCACTGGGCCAGAGATCACCAGCTGGAGCAGGCTGCAGAAACAAGGAGAAGCATTAGGATCGTAGGGCACAGTCACCTCCTGCAACACGCATGCTGTGGGGCCGCTCTGTCCCTCTGCACCTGTTACCAGGACAGAGATGTTTCACATGCCCACTGGCCAGGCATCAATGAAGGCCCATATCACATGGGCATCCAGGTAGGGGACACTGAGCACCAGAGGAGGGAGGGGGCCGGTAGAGAACAGATCAGGAGGTGACCCAGCATGGCAAAGTTTAGCCAGAGGAGGAACCAGCAGAGGGCTCTATAAAGCAAGTCACAGCCATGTGGAAGCTCCTCAGCCTCTTTAGTGGGGGGATGGCAGACCCACAACACCACAGCCAGCTCACAAAGCCATGCTTAATAACTGTGTTGTAAGTAAATTCAGCCATCATCAGCCCTTTTCAAAGCAGCCTTTCAAAGAAGTCTGAAATCAAGAGTCCAGCACAGCACTCTTTGGGCACAGTTCACACCATGACTCCATCCCTCCTGACTGTGGGACCCATTCCCCGAACCTACTCCCTAGCTTGCACAGCTATAGCCCATCTTGTTCACAAGCTCCCCTACACTGGTACTACAGCTGCCCCACCAGGCCTGGTCACTGGATGTTCGTGAACAACCACCTACCTCACCAGCATCCTAGGCATCCTAGGCTCCTACCATCAGATGCCAACCCCCAGCTGCTGGGACCCACCCACCCCTTCTCTTTTTTTAAATTATAAGTTGCAGTTCCCTCTTCCCTTTTTTTGATGGTACTGGGGGCTGAACTCACAGGTCTCACACCAAGATATATTCCTAGCCCTTTTTCATTTTTGAAGTAGTCTAAGTCACACAGGCTGGACTCTTGCCTCAGTTTTCAAGAGTGCTAGGACTACAGGCCTTTGCCACTGAGTCCAGCTCCCTGTGTCCTTCTGAGACTCCATAAAGGGTTACCCATTCTGGTCCAGGCCTCCCAGGATGATCAGCATAACCTCCTAGAATCACTCACCATCTCTAGCACTTCTCCCCATCAAAAACTGCCTGGCTCTTCAGGCAGAGGACATAGACGGCCTCCATCCCTTCCCTTCCCTTTCCCTGGCCCCCTGCTTTGCTCCCATGCAGACACATAAGCACTGCTTGCTTCAGTCTGGGCCTTGCCTAGATGGAGAGTCTATGCCAGTCTCTTCTGCAACTGAACAAAGGCTGTCAGGCCCAGTTTCCCCTTCAGCCCTCATTCTGTGATTCTGCACCGTCCCCACACACTGTCAGGGTGACACTGTTGTGTCCTGTCAACAGTCTGCTCTCCAGTGGAACGCCAGCTCTCTCCCACTGCCCAGTTCTTCCAGGGGAAGGGGCTGGCTGGTCACAGCTGACCTCTATCTGCTCACCCAAGACAGAAGGGGGCTCCAAGCCTTCAGAAGGGCCTTAGATATGGGGTCAGTAGTGCCTCTGTTTCACTTATGTTTATTTTTTTATAACACTTGATAACAAACTTGACCAAAACCTTAAACAAACCAAGAAGTACCACAGAAGCAAAAGAAGCTCTACTGTTTGAACCTGCACACCCTGTCAGAGATAGCAAGTATTTCCAGGAGTTTCCAGCCCACTAGAACTCAAAGGATTTGGAGTGAAATTCCAAGGAATTTTCTTGGAATTGAGGCTCAGAAAAAAAGAAGAGAGCGGCAGTTCTCCCAGAGGACAGCTGGCCTGGGCCAGCCTGTCCCTTCTATTGACGGAGCATTGCAGGTGCTGCCCCACCCTACAGAATCTTCCACTTCATTTGGGGGAACCCATCAGTGGAGCTAAACAGGGTCCCCAAATATGGGATAGGCCTGACCTTCCTCTACATTTAGCCCAGCCCCAAACTCTGGTTCTATACATTTCTGTCTCACTCAGCTCCTGCTCAGACTCACTGGCTTGACAGAACCAGGGCACTGGGCCATGCAGGGGCCATGGCATCCACAATCAGCTGTGCTGGTCCATTCCCTTGTCCACACCATCTGCCACAGCCTGCCTGGGAACCCCATGCCTCCTTGTTAAGGACCAACATGAGATGTGAAAGACGAACATTAATAATCCTACTCACTTGACTCAGTTGTTTTCAATTCTATGAACCTGGCCCAGTTCTGCCTTCAACTAGAAACACGTCCTCGCCCAGTTAACTCAGTGATCATTTTCAGTGGATATGTAATGTCCAACCCTTCCAAGAAGCATGGTGGCTGATTCATCAATTCTCATTTGTGCCTTGGTTAAGCTGCTTCCACTTGAGATTGAACTTTTTTTTTTT
>PVJA010011482.1:0-54620 GCA_004027025.1 Myocastor coypus
AACGTCACAAGCTTCACTGGTGGCACACTGCAATTGCAAAACCTTTGATTGTATATGTATCTGCTTCCTCTTAGTCCAAAGAGAAGTATATTCTTTCCTGTTTTTTTTTCTTTCTTTCTTTCTTTTTTCTATGCAACATCAATAGGGAGGTGGGTCATGCCCACACACTGCACTCTATAGAATGATTGTGAGGACAATAGGCAATATGTCAACTTTCAAAGAAAAAAAGGAGGAAAAGAAAAAAAAAAAGTAATGTGGATTTAGAAAGGTTAATGTTTAGTTGTTTGATCAATCTTATATACCTATATGTATTAATCTAAACTGATCCGATGATGAAAATATGTAATATAACCATTGTTAAATTTAAACAATAAAAGAATTGAAAAAAAAAAAAAAGAACTAGAACTGGAAATCCCATTCAATCCAGCTATGCCCCTACCAGGAATTTTCCCAGAAAAACTGAAAACATCAGCATAGTTGTATCTGTGCACCTATGTTCATAGCAGCACAATTTGTCATAGACAAATCTTGAAAACAACCAAAATGCCCATTATTTGAAGAATAGGTGAAAAAGATTTGGTATTTTCATACAATGGAATATTACTTAGCTAGAAAGAAGGAGAAACTAGAAGACTTGATATATAAGTGGATGTATCTTGAACATATACTCATAAGTGAAATAAACCAGACGTACATATATAAATATCGTATAGTCTCCCTAGTGTAAGAACTCAAAAGAAGAAATAAAAATGGAAAGGCATAGCACAGCTCAATGAAAATCAAGAACTTAAGGGTTAAACAATGAAGAGACTGCAAGCAGAAAAGACAGGAAATATGACAGGAGCAAAACCATGCACTTATATACACAAAATAAATGAGACAATGGTCCTAAAAACCTCCAACAGGTTTTTCACACTGAGGATATCAATGTGTAACAATAAAATTATGCTTGGAATGCCTGCCATTCTGGTCTTTTAGATGTGTGCTTCTTCTAATGTAATTTCAGTTATTACTATACTCTCTCTCTCAAGTAAACCATTGCTTTACAAGAAAACAAGAAAGGGTATTAAAAGACAGTAAGAGACAAGGAACAATGCCGTAGGATTTACCAGCTACAATTTTGTATATGCTCAGATTTCTAAATTTCTGTGTAAAAATGTGCAACTTCTTTTATCACATTCTATAGAGATTCACTAGAATATCAAGGATTGATGGAAAATACTGATTCCAAACTAACTCTAAGACGTTTAATATTCAGAAAGACACTGATGTTAAGCTCAAGTACTTGTTATAGAGTAGTACTATCACTAAGCTTCTCTTCTTGAGAGTTAAGAATGTAAGTTTACAGATGTAAAATTAGAGAAAAAGAAGGGCTCAAGGATGACCAATAATTTGTCCCTAGCCTTTCTAGGTTAGTGAGGACTCAAGACATAAGTGAACCTTGTATATGCTGTAACATCCTATAACTCAGTGGTTTCCCAAATTTTTCTGTTCAAGGAGATTTTGGGGCCAGAGGGGAAAAGGATTGAGGATGTATAGTGTGTTTAAAGAGAGTCACCTAGGGAGAAAACTTTCTCTCAGGCCTTCACAGAGAGCAAATTGGCCAAGCAATGGCTGTAACTAATCCAGATGGCTGGCAATGACAAAAATTCTACAATACGCTGTACATGGATGGTTTCAAGGTAAATCCTGAGGGGATTTGACTGACCTCAGTAGATACAAAAGTTACATGTTTTGTTATACAGATCTTGCTTTAACTTGCCCTTAGCCACCTACCAGAAAAGTTTAACCACAAGGATAAAAAGTAAAGCTAAATTAGTATGCTGAGCTGTAAAAGGCTTAAATCAAGACCTTCCCACACTACCAGTACTGCCAATAACCAGCTGTGATTATGGAATATGGGGCTATGTATACAGCTACTTTCTTTTAGCTCAATGAGGTAAAATTTTCATACCAAAAACGATTAGAAAAATTATCATGTCTGCATCCTGTGCTCTAAATAACTACTACGAGGACAACAAAATACATTGTATCAATTATTGGGAATATACTACTGATGTGTTTTGAAACTGTTGCATTGTTATTTCTTATTAAAAGTAATAAAAATGTTTTTTTAAAAAAAGGAAATTGAAGGTTTGCAAAGATGTTTAAAAGAATAATGTAACAGCACAATTCCTTAAATTTTTAAAATATTTCTAAATTTTTCTGATTACTTTCCATGGAAATTAAGAAACAATGATGATGTTTAGAGAAATGTCTCCTGATGTTTCCTTTTAAGCAACAAAAATTTTCCATCACTGAAATCTCCTGGCTTTCATGGTATATTAGTTTAATGCATAAGAAATCTCATGAGTGCCCAATGTTCCTTGTTAAAGCTAAGATTTAACTTTAAATTTTTATAAAGTAATGGTAAAACATTTTTCTGAAAAAATTAAATTTATTCTTCTGCTTTTATTTTCACAGAGCTTTTTTTTTTTCAAGTTTCAATTTTTATTGTTTAAATTGAACAATGGTTATATTACATATTTTCATCATCAGATCAGTTTAGATTAATACATATAGGTATATAAGATTGATCAAACAATTAAACATTAACCCTTCTAAATCAACATTACCTTTTTTTTCTTTTCCCCTTTCTTTTCTTTGAAAGTTGACATATTGCATATTGTCTTCACAATCGTTCTACAGAGTACAGTGTGTGGGCATGACCCACCTCCCTATTGATGTTGCTTAGAAAGAAAAAAAAAAAAAGGAAAAGAATATACTTCTCTTTGGACTAAGAGGAAGCAGATACATACACAGTCAAATGTTCTGCAATTGCAGTGTGCCACCAGTGAAGCTTGTGACGTTGGAGGCTATTGAATCTAGCCTCCTAAAGCTCATCTCACCAATCTAGCTTCGCAGAGCTTTTTAGTATTTAAAAGGCAAAGTAGGTTTAGAAATGCTGAAGTTTCCAAAATGCTCTTATATTTACCTTTGATGTAGATTATTTGCACTTACCCTAAGTAGGAAATAAATTTTAGCTCAGTAACTGTTCTAAACATGTAAAAGAAATCTGAGGTTTATCAAGTTATTATCAAGAATATCAATTAACAGGGCCCGCCAGATACCTCAGCAGACTAAAGCACCTTCCTAGGCAAGTGCGGGTACCAGGATTTGATCCCCAATGTGCCAATGGGTCACGCTGTGACTGCGATAGAGACTAGACTGAGACTCGATGGAGACTGGGCTGAGACTGAGATGGAGACTGGGCATGGTGCCACATATCTGTAATCCCAGCGCTTGGGAGGCTGAAAACAGGAGGATCACTATGAGTCAGTCTGATCTGTGTAGTGAGACCCTGTAGACCCTATAATATATATGTGACTAATAATCTAGAAAATCTCAATAAAATGAGTAATTGGCTTAAAGAGCCTTATGTATCTGAAAAGTGATAGATAAATAGAATACACAAGGCTAGATAAAAGTTAATTTCTTGAAATCAATTACATTAAAAATTACTTTTTGACTTTAGAGATCAAGCAATATGAAAATAGATTAGCACACCTGTTCTTTATAACATAAAAGTCATAGTAAGAGCAGGAATTATAACTTTTATGTTCTAGGCCTTGTCTAACCTGCCATGATTCTCTTAAGAAGTTCTTTACCAGCAAGGGTTTTCTCTAGCGGTTTTCTGAAAGTCTCCTTTGGGAGAGTTTCCTGGGAGAATAATTCCAGGTATTGTCTCTAGGACACAGTTAGCCTGCCTCGCCTGCCCTCTTCAATACCCCTTCTCCGAAGTTTTCTTAAATGTAGTTCTGTCTCTCTTTTCTTTCCTGCTCTCTTGCACCCCTCGGTGTTGACACTGGAGCTCACTACCTAAAACAGAATCTCCCCTCTGATAGGAACACAGGGATAGCTTGCCTAAATTCACCTATCTTATAAATGTGAGGCTAATTGCAATTCCAAGTTTGTGCTCCAAAGCTGAACTCCAGGTGAGAGTGTGTTTTGTTTCACTTTTTAATGATAGCACCTCTAACAGTCACTTAGATAAAATACTATGACAAATACTACAATGCAAGAGCAGTGTAGCCACTGCCCACAATAGCAATACTTCCTAATGTTAAATCTTTAATATATGCCAGGTGCTATACTAAGTACTTTGGAAACCGCCATCTCATTTAAACCTCAACAATAAGTTTATGGGTCATAGAATGTTGTTGTCACACATTTAATATCACATGCTATTAAAAGAGGAAAAGAAAAAAATTACAGCTCAGATAAGTAATTAGCAGAATGACCCTATAGATTAAATGTCTGGAATCCAGAGCCCATGCGACTAGTCATGATACCTATGATCCTACAACACACTGCCAGTCTGTCAACTTTACGAGGTAAGGGACTCCCATCTCAGAGGGGATTTGCCCGATGCCCCTTGTTTGGATGGCAACTAACTGTCCCCTCCTCACCATTCATGTAGCTTCCAATCTACAAAATTAATCCTTGTTGAAAAAGGAGTGTCTTGGGGTCTGGGGAGACAGCTCAGAGGCACAAGTGCCTGTCTGGCAAGTGCAAGGTCCTGAGTTTGATCCCTGGTTCTCCAAAAAAAAAAAGACAGACAGACAGACGGACAGAAAGAAAGAAAGAAAGAAAGAAAGAAAGAAAGAAAGAAAGAAAGAAAGAAAGAAAGAAAGAAAGAAAGGAAGAAAAGAAGAGCATCTTAACAATAACTAGAAAAACTGTGCCCAAAAGCAAAGTAAATTAGACCTACTTATCCCTTTCCATGCAAGGGGCTGCCTACGTCCAATAAGCTGACACCATTGTATCTAGGAATGCTATAATCTGTTCCAAACCTAGAGAGGACAGAAATGCTTAAATGAAAGTGTTTGAATTAGTGAAAAATGGAAACCCTGGACTAGGAAAATCCCATACATTTGACTAGTGTGGTGATAAATTGTGACTGTTTACATGAATGTAATTCAGAATGTAAGCCCATTAACTCTCTTGCTGTAGAATCATTGAGCAATATTTAAATACAGATTTCTAAGCATCCTTAGTCTTTCACCAGAAAGTCCAGAGGAGGTCTGGCTTGATAATCTTTATTTAATGATTAACCAACTGCTCTAGCATTTTAAATGTAGACACATACCAGAACTCTTGGGGTCTTCAGGCTTACACGTATTCTTCAGCATTGCATTACTCATTTTTGTAACTGCTTGAGCAATTAAAAATTGAAATTTATTTCACTTTTTTGTTTGTTTATATTATGGCTAGCTCAGCCTGCCCTGGGGGTGGGGCTGGCACAGCATGTGGTGCAGGGGAACAAACCACAGTCCCTATAGTTGCCTAAGTTTGCCTAAGCAGGGGATTTCAACTGCTGAACCATCTTGCAGGCCCTATTTTACTTGAGAGCGGATAGAATAATTTGTTACACCAATCATTTCTGAAAAGACTATAGAGGTTATAAATATATTTGAATTTTAGAAAATTTTATAGAGTCGAGTCCATTGTCATGGAGATCAATATACATAACATGTTCCTGAAAGGAGCAAATGGAATTTAATTTGAACATATTTGCTTTACATATTATATTATATTATATTATATTATATTATATTATATTTATTGTATGATCCTTAACTGCACTAGCCCAAGTACTGACAAAAGGTGGTGCTTAGTACATCAAGAACAAAGCTTATATTAAAAAATCTTCAAAAACTACTTACTAAGTTTGAAGATTCATAAATAAATACTAAATATCTTAGGTGTTTCAGAGTGAACAACACAGATGTTAGTATTTAACAAACTTATTTGTGCAAAAAATGATTATTTTCTCCTTTTTTCTATAGTCTTTATCACCACTTTCCTTAGTTCTGAATTTATCAGTTCAACAACTACATGTTGAAAATACAGGTGATAACTATGTGCGAGGCCGCTGTTAAAGTTGAGGATGAAATGGGGAGCAAGCCAAGCAAACTCCTCAATGGCCGCATTCATTATCACTTGACTTGTCAAGTCACAACGGTTCCACATAGCCCAAGGGGCTCTGATGCAATGCAATGGACTCTATTGCCTCAGTTCTGTCACTGACTTTACTTTAGTTACAGTTCAATTGTTGAGCAGCTTTGAGAATCTGCAAACAAACCCAGAGCTGCTGCTGAGCCAGGCTTGACAAACAGGGACTTCCCGGGTGGCTACGTGTCAGCTCAATAGCAAGTATAGTATCAGAATCTGTCTTGACACGTTTAGTGCAATAGCCACTTCCAAACAGGCACTTGAACTTGTTGAAGCAAAATTCAAACTGTAAATATACACTAGGCAGTAATTTCTTTATAGCATAGAGTACTGCACATCATCCGTAAGATTATTTTGAATGCCAATTGAAAAGCAATGCAGATAATTGGGCTATTTATTTATAACTTGGGCAATGATGCTTTGTTATTCTTTTGCTGTGAGGTTATTTTTATTCAGATATAAGAAGCACTAAATGAATTCAAAAGAGAGATCTTCCTATTGCCCATCACCTTGCTCTGAGATGATTGAAAGTATGTTGTTCTATAAGAATTGATTTGGGAATTTATTTTAACAGTCACATCAGTGATAGATACTCCTGACTATAATTTCTATACTGACTACATATATCTTCATATCTATTGAAATTCAAACAATTACAATCTTGTTTTTGCAAGACATGCCTCCCAACATGGAAGATCTGTAACCTGCAAAGTTTTTCATGATAACCTTTTCTTTTGCTTCTCTCTTATACAAAGGAGATAGTATCAGGCTTCAGCACTTGATACAGGAGTATCTACCAGAACATGTAGTAAGCTCTCTACTGGTGGATACTTTGCTTTGCCAGGCTGAAAGTTGAGTGTTTCCCCCATCTCCTGACAATATAATGCCCTGTGACTCCCAGGAAGAACACATTGACTCATTTCAGTGCCCCACACTCTAGGCATCAGTTGAGTACACTCTGCTATTAACACAGCGACAAATATTACTTCCAAATCTGCCGTACATCAATATTATAGCTATTGGGTCATGGAGATAGCTCAGTGGTCTAAGCAAGCCTAGGCAAGTGCAAGACCTGGGTTCAATCCCCAGTTCCACATGCCATGCTGGCCTCACCCTGGGCATGCCAAGCCGGCCACCAAGACTTGGCATAGTAGCACATTCCTGTTATCCCTGTTCTGCGTAGGCTGAAACAGAAGGATCACTACAAGTCTGAACTGTGTAGTGAGATTCTATATCAAATACACTTAAAAAAAATAGGGCCAGCAAGATAGTTTAGCAGACTAACTGCTTGATTAGGCAAATGCAGGGACCAGCGCTGGATCCCCAGCACCACATGCCATGCCAGGTCCACCCCTGGGTGCACTGAACAGGTGACAAAGTCCTGGCATGGTGGCACATGCCTATAATTCCAGGGGTGGGAGGCTGAAAAAAGGAGGATCGCTTTGATCCTTCTTTGAGTTCAAGCTACCTCGTGAGACCCTGTCTGGTAAAATCATGGAATATTTTGCTTTGCAATGTGAATAAAATTGACAAAATCAAATCAAATACATCTTGACTAAACCAAGTGTGTTTGTGTCTTTAAGTGTATTTATTTCTTTGAGTCAGTAGGAATATTCTCCATCTAATTATCCAATCAATATTTAGTCAATGCCTACTATCTGCAAGATACTGTAATAGGGATTAAAAATACAGCAAGGAAAAGAAGGCAATGTTTGGAATTAAAAGTACGTTTTCCAGAACCAAACGCAATTCAATTCTGAATATGTAAAATAATGTACAAAGCTAAGGTAGCATCTGAGCTTCGATGTTGTGGAATCAGATTGGATCATGTACACCTATCAAACTCCCCAGATCCACTCCAGCACCTACCAAGTTCAGAAACTTTTACAGAATCCTAATTCTCAGCTAAAAGACTTCCTAACAGAGCACCATGTAGAAAATATGGATGGGAAAAAGGCTCAACAGTGAGGTAAAATTTATTAAAGTACAGATAGACTTATGTACCTTAATTCCTTTGTGCAAAGGAATACCATGTTCTATATATAATGATTCAGAATTCTCTTTCGCAGAGATACTATCTCTATCACAGAAATACCATTGTAACAATGGAAGTTTAGCATTTAACACGAATAGAAAAAAAGATGCAATTATTGCTATGCTTTTTATCCTGAACGTTAGGAGCTACCACTTTTTTTAGAGACAGAAAACAATCAGTCATCTGTAAAAAAAAAAAAAAAAAAAAAAAAAAAAAAAAAAAAAAAAAAAAAAAAAAAAAAAAAAAAAAAAAAAAAAAAAAAAAAAAAAAAAAAAAAAAAAAAATCAACATTCTACTCTTAAAAGCCTAAGTTTCAGTCATCTTAGGAGGAAAATTTTCGATCAATCATTTATTTGCCTTGACCCATGGGTTTTTAATGTGCCTGTGTATACTATTTTCCATTGAACAAAATCCACACTGAGCCCTCTGATGTTCTTTTTAAACAGAGCTTATGTTTAAAACACTGTATGTGGCGTGCAGTTGCAGTATGTGCATATGCACTTCTACACAAATAAATTTGATAGTGCTAAACAATTCAATCTTGGAGTTTGCTTCTAATTGCATTTTATGAGATGGCATTATACAAAAGGTAGAAGAAATTGCAGCTATTTGTGTTTGTCTCAAGAGCAGAAGAGCTCTTTTTTCCTTAAGTTTTCTGATGCATGTACTGTTTGAAATTTATAGGAATAGTGTCTTGTCCCCCTGAGAATCAAAATGCCCTCAGGCAAAAATAACCCTGCTGCTAGGAGACCATCGGTTTTCTCAGCTATTCAAATATAAGATGTAGATATTTAAGAAAAATAATTTGGAAACAGTTCCTTCACAGAGCTGAGTCCACTGGACTCTGCCAAATGAAAGGGCATGGAATGCAATGTGTTAATTGTTGTGTCTGTGCTACTAGCCTGTGCTAAAACTGTCTCATTGCTGTTTCTTTCTCATTAAAATTAATAAAATTAAAAAGAAAGGGCATAGAATTACTAAAATCACCACTTTCTGCTTTGCCCTTGGCTGCTTTGCACCTGCATCCCACAGGGATCATACAGTTCTGCCGGAAGTTTACAGCAGAAGAAAGCTGTTCATTATGTCACTCGTCACCTTGTTGTGTTGTTTCCATCCCCTGAATTTCCACCATTGCTGCAGGTTCAAAAACATTCCAACAGGTAAGGGGAGAATGAAGTCCTCCACACTTCTAAAATCCTGAGCTTGCTTGTGAATCCTCTTTGAAACTTGCAGGCTGCCTTTCCATACAGAATATTAGTTAGTGTGTTGAGGTCCTGTCCAAAGCATGCTTTTCCCTTTCACAACTCTGGACTCAGGCATTCTCTTCTTACCAACCTCTCTCCTGCCTTGACTACCCCTTCACACCTCACACCTGTTTTTCCTTAATCATGCCTAACTCTCCTCTTGCATTAATCTGGAGAAGCATCTTTTAAATGTCAGTATTCCCATTGTTTTATCCTGTCCTGTACTGTCTCTTAAGTTTGGTTTACTTATAGTAAGTAGTACCGTGTTCTGATTCCTGGTGTGTATATATGTGGTGTGGTGGCAGGAAAGATAGTATACTAGATATGCTTTTTGAGGTTTAATTCTGTGCTCAAATTCTGTGATAACTATTCAGATAAAATGAGTAACAGTACAGTAGGGAAGTGAAAAACATGCGTGAAAAGAGTAGGACTGAGGAAAGGACACCATAAAAGAACTGAACATGTCAGCCCATGACAGGGTCCAGAGAGGATCTTGATTGCAACAGGAGTGGGGCCCCAGTAACCTTGCGGATCTCACCATCTTCGCTTCCTATGAAGATTCTCTGATCAATACCAAAGGTAGCATGGAAAGAGAAATAAGACACAACAGAGAGGCATGAGAATTGTGTGGATAAAGGACTGGATTGTAGATTCCTTTCCTTGCTTCATAACTCAGAAAAGAACAGCAACAATTTGGGAGCTGTTCATTGCCTTCCTGAATTAGCTTTAGGAAGCCCAAGAACCAGGTACAGTACCTGCACCTACTGTTCAATTAGGAATCACTCAAAATACAACAGTAGCTAAAGAACTCTATAATCAAGGAATCTGGTTGGACAATAAGTGCTTTTCTTGATAATGTAAATATCTGAGAATGAAAGTCTATGCATATGATATGTGGGTAACATACACAAAGGATATAGAGAATATTCACTTGAAAGCTGCTACAAATGCCCAACTGTCCCTCATCAGTGACATCGGTCTCTTCCTGTGAAATGACCAACAGCCCTAACCCTGACCTGCTTTGTTCATCTTTTTTCACTGGGAAGTGCTAGTCATCTCTTTTCCCTAAATCTCTCCCTACCTATTCTAGAATGTCTCTTTTTCTTTGGGTGGTGGGATTCTTGATGCTATCTTCTGTTTACTTTCTCTACTAAAGATGTTTATTCATCTAATCAATCTACAAAATAACTGCTGCATATTGTTAATCACTCAGGTATAGTAAGAGTAACCTATAACAGTGTTTATCAAAAGAGGAGCACCAGTGAACATTTGGCAATCTGTAGAGAGCACTTTAGTTGCTACACTGAGAGAGTGGAGTACTATGTACATCTGATTGGTAGAGGCCAGAGATGCTGCAGAACATCCTACAAGTCACAGAACTACCTCCCTCAGTAAGTCATTATGGAACCTAAAATATTGACGACACCAAAGTTGAGAAACTCTGGTTTAGACTCAACTCACAGAATCTCCTGTCAAAATATGTGGGAATTCCAATGTCAATCCCCTGAGGACTCTCTGGCCTTTCTTCTGCTCTCTCTGTATGTGGATGTGTGTAAACCCCAAAAGAAGAGACCTAAGCGATGTTCACCTTGAAGAAAGGTTGACCCTCATGTGGTTACCTGTTCTTCCTTGTGATCACATGGTACCACTTATCTGACATAACTGAGACTTGTCCTTATCTTTCTTTTTCCCACAATAGCTCCTAATTTTTATCACAAATGTCTAGGCACCTTGGGACATAATGCTAACTAGAAGTTGCCTTGGAATGACGCTTCTCATTCTGCTGCCTTCTCTTAGTCTGTAACTCTGCCATACTTCTCCTACACTGGAGTACCTGGATCTTGCATTCTTCCCCTAGCAATACTGTGTACATCGTATGGGACAGATGAGAAAAGTAGCCCATTTGAGGAATAATGCAGATACAACATAAGTGGTTCCAATGGAAGCCATACGGTACCACACGTCCCTTCTGGTAGCCTGTATGCCTCTGCCCTCTTCACCATCGGTGGGGGGGGCTTGAGATTTTACCTGTCAACCATTTCATGTTCAGTGCATACAGACTCCAAGTCTTCATCACTATACTTAGTATCAGAGATTTATAATTAACATTGTAGCCATTGTTTTCCCACAGGGTTTGGCGATCCTTCTGGGAAAAAATTGTGTCTTAGTTATGTCTACTAAGAAAGTGCAAGTCACTGTGCTTGTGCACACGTGCTAACTATTACAAAATTAAGGAAACATTTAAATAATACTTCAAACTAAATATCTGTGAAGATTTATAAGAAAAAGTCAAATGGAAACTGCTGTCGTTCATTCACAAGGTGATATGTTACACAGACAACTTGAAAGACCAACATACATATCTTCGGAGCTTTTAGCACAATGAACTAAGAGTCAAAAACCAAATGATTTTTGCCTGCCACTTGCAATTTATGACAGCAACTAAATATTGCTGTCTTTTATTTATGGAAGGAAGCACTAAATGTCATGCATCATCATTTGAATTATGTGTCAGACAGCGATAGCTGAAAAGCCGACCTGGAAGTCAAACATAACTGAGGTAAGCATCCAAAACATGCTGGTTCACTAAGCTCAGGAAGAAAATGACGGACATCAAAGTAGTCTATGAGTCTGTAAGCAGCCTTTACCCAGCACTCTCTTTGATCTAAAGGCAGCTTAAAAGCTGCTGGCTTTTAGAGATGGTTTTCACTTATATAAATGATCTTCCTACTGGCCCCATTTAACCCAAGTAGCATGCAACTCTGTTTCATTAAAAGGAATTCTGATTTTGTACCACGGAGTATTCGTGGTTCCCAGGAATGAGAAATGAGATGAAGTTTGTGCTTCCTTTTTTTTTTTTTTTTTTTTCTTCTTTCTGAATCACAGATCCTTCTGTCTAAGCTATTGAATCACCTGAATTAAGCGCATTATATCATATGTTAGACTCTCCAGTACCTCAAAGATGGCATAAAATTATGATAAAGTTCAATTATTTGAAAGATCAATGTTTATTGAACAAACAAGAGGCTCAGGTGAGGACTATGATATGAAAGTGAAAATAATTATAGCCGGCACAGTTAATACGCCTACATTTTAGATGTTCAAATAAGTAAGAACATTATAATAATTTTCATTATTTGATTTAATATCCATCTTAAATTTCCATTCTACCAGAATGGTGTGAATTTAATCTCAGATACTTTAGGATCCCTTCACCTTGTGCAAGGGTTGTATCACAGTGTGGGTGACCTAGGATGCTGTGCTATTGTGATGCATGGGACAGGGACCATTCGGTATTCAATATCCATGCAGTTTTCCTCTGAGAATACTAGGCCCCCTTTGAGCTCTGCCAACAGTCTATACAGATCACCACTGTAGGACAGCACTGGCTCCTCTCTGTCCAGCCTCTTCAGAATGACTCCTTCTCATACTTCCTTTTGCTTTATGAACAGATAACATACTCTGTCTGTGTCCTACAGGGACATTAACATCTCTGCCAGGGGCTGGGGAGATAGCTCAGGGGCACAAGTGCTTGCCTGGCAAGTGCAAGGTCCTGAGTTTGATCCCTGGTTCCGGAAAAAAAAAAAAAAGAGAAACATCTCTGCCAGCCTTCTAGGACTTTCTAAATATCTCCCTTACTACCTCAGAACCTCAAGTTTTCCCCAGAAAATAGGATACAGAGTCCGTGTCACTCAAACAGCCTATGCCTTTTCTTCCAGTTGGGAGTTGAAAAATAAATGATTTTCTCCTTCAAAGACATGTTGACCATGCCTAAATTCCTCTCTGACCCTCTAAGACCTAAGATTTTGGAAATGAGATGAATAAAAAACCCTCTATGTTTTATTTTATCTGTCCCATCCCTTCCCTGAGCAAGAAGCATAGATCCACCCAACTTCCTGAAGAGGGCTATAGGTGAGAGGTTCAGAAGATAGTAAAGCATTAAAGTGGAAAATGTGAGCATCTCAAAATGTCATCTCATGGCTCTCATCACATTCACTGAATACTTTTCCTTTATCAATATTTTTTTGTATTGTCTCCTCCTTTTGGTTTTATTGTTTTGGAGCTTTTCCCTCCTGGCGACTCATCTTTCTACTGAAGTGCAATGTTTGACATGAGATACCTTAGCCGTATCATCCACGCTTAAATCCTTACAATTCATTCAGATGCTACCACTGTCCCTCACATAGTCAAATACGCAGTTTGGCATTGGTGCACAGTCCACTGCTTCACTTAACAGTTCCTGGCAGTTGCTCAGCTAGTGATGGACTCGTGGCTTGAGGGCGGGGCTTCACTCCTTCCATCGGGGCTCATAACTCTATTTGCTATTCCATTTGCTGCACTGAATGTTTTTCCTGTTTCCACCTCTGTGTTCACTTCTTTGGCTGACTGAATAGCCCATAATACCAGGCACTTGTCCGGTGGAGCATCACATAATTCACTTCTCTCGAAGCTTCTCTCCTGCTCTGCAGAGTTCTGCCTGACTTGGAAAAAGAAAGTTATTGTTTCAGTGTTATGATGGGTTGAGGCACTGACATACAGAAAAGAAAGGTGGATTCCTAGTTCAGGGGTCATTTTATGCATAACTATAAAAGGGTTCTGGGTTTTTCTGAATGTGTGACAATGTTAGTCAACTTCTCCACCAATGGCACAAATATCTGACATCATATCTGACACCAAGAACTTAAAAAGAAGAGACTTTTCTCAGTTTCATAGGATTCTATCCATGGTTATCTGAGGCAAAAATGTCATTGGTAGGGGGCTGGGGAGATAGCTTTGTGGCACAAGTGCCTGCCTAACAAGTACAAGGTCGTGAGTTCGAACTCTGGTCCTGCCAAAAAAAAAAAAAAAAAGAAAGAAATGTCATTGGTAGAAGGGGTTAAACACATGTCAGAAGATGAGGGAGGGAGAGAGAGAGAGAGAGAGAGAGAGAACACCTCCTAGTTACTCACCCCCCACTTACATGTCACCTCCTCACAGCACATCGAGATATAAACTCATTAAAGACAGCATCTTCCTTATGACTTTTTTTTAAAAGAGAGTACAAATTAGAATTAAAGCAGAAAAATTCTACTGAGTACATGAGGCTTTGGGAGCACATTTTAAATTGTAACCAGAGCAGTGACCCTTGATTGCTCTGAATTAGATATATGGGAAGGGATTTATTTAGATTTTTAATAACTTTCTAGAAGTATTAGGTGGAGTATATAGTTCATGGTCTTGGAAAGTGTTTTGTGGTCCATGTTTTCACTAATGCTGTTAATGAAAAGTCTGGAGGCATCTAGAACTATAATCTCTTTAATTATTATTGTCATTTTTCTTTTTTTCTCTTTTTTAGTAGAATTGTGGTAGTATATCTTTTAGACAAATCTAATCTATCACCCTGAAAACTCAAACGTTCTACAACTGAAACTGCTTACCCATGTTCAATTCTAAAACACACATTTTTTGCTACTTCATGCTGCCAATTAAGAGAGAAGTTAAAGGCAGTCCTTTCAGTTCTGTGCCTTAAATACTGGTCTATTGCAAAACAAATTCTCATCTATTACAACTTGGTTTATATTTCTTGAGTTTCACCAAGAGATTCAGTGATTAAAAATTAGCTTTGTGCGTTTCGTGAACTGTATCTCAAATAATATAGTTGAAAGGGCTTCAGAGAGAGCTTAGCAAAATTGTAAAGTGCCTGAATACAAACTTTGAAAAAAAAAAAAAAGGTGTTCAAAATACCTGGAACTCTGTAATTGTGATAGCTAATATCATTTAACATATAAAAAGTGTAGGCTTTGGGTTTTGATAAATCTAAAGCCAAATACCTATTCTGCCACATTTAGTAACAATTATGGGTCTTAAATTTCTAATTTTGCAAATGAAGGAAGTGTGTTCACTTCCAAGATTGTTATGTAAACTAAGTGAGTTTGTGTATAAGGCTTTTGTCATACATAGAACATAAATTTTAAAAATAATAGTCAGTTAAGGGTTTCAAGAAAGAGAACTTAACAGACTGGCCTATTTAATAACAACAATGACTTCTTATGTCGAAGAGAATTTAAAGCTGGCCTTCATATGTTTTGGGGGTTGGTGGAAATTGAGCCTAGAACTACATGTCCTCTGAGCACATATTCTTTTCTTTTCTTTTCTTTTCTTTTATGTATTTGGTATAGGGTCTCACTACATAGCTTGGCCTCATACTGATCCTCCTCTTTTCAGCTTCCCCAGCACTGGGAGAACAAGTATGTGTTACCATACCCAGACTTGTACACCATATCTGTGCACCCCAGTGACTGGTCTGGCCCTGCATGCTGCACCAGGGATCAAACCCTGGTCCCTGCACTTGCCAAAGCAGATGCTTAGTCTGCTGAGCTATCTCACTGGCCCTCCTCTAAGCACATATTTTATTGCTCTGTGAT
This sequence comes from Myocastor coypus, assembly GCA_004027025.1. Lineage (NCBI taxonomy): Eukaryota > Metazoa > Chordata > Mammalia > Rodentia > Myocastoridae > Myocastor > Myocastor coypus. Next base: position 15,678 of record PVJA010011482.1, read on the forward strand.
AATCCCGGCTCCTCATGGTCTGATGGTTCATGCTATCATGAACTCTAATGATTACTTGAACTTGCCTTCACTTTGCTCTTCTCCTCATGTCAGCTGGTCTCAGAGCTAGCTTGCTTCATCTTGACAAAAGAGCATTGGTTATAGAACTACTGGCATGAGTCTCAGGAGTCACACTGATTGATCAGTTACCTCAGAACCAAGTGGCCAAGGAGATAGAATCTGCTAATTGGCTCAGCTCAGGCCTCTACCTCAGGCACAGGATGTGTTTACTCTCCTTGCAAACTTTTAAACTCCTAACTTTCTCATCTTGTTTCCCTTTCTCCCACGTACCTGCAAAGCTTCTTAATAAATATATTCTAGACTGGATCCCAAACATAAAGGAAAGGCCTCAAAATCTCTAATATTCTCTCTGTGCTTAGAATTATTGGCAGTCCCTAAAAGTTTAGGTGCTGGTAAACAAAAGATAGAAAGTTGTCTTTGTTTATGTGTTTTACCCTGGCCAATCTCTGCTTCATGATAGTGCTCACTTAATACCAAGTTTTTCTCTGTCTTGAGTCACAAGAGTTAGAAACTATTGCAGCTATTATTTAAGTCAAACACACTTTTTTGTAGAGATAAGATATCCTAAACACATAATGCTTCAGTAATTATCAGCATGTTCATGTTAATGTGAGTTTCTGTAGCTGTTTTTATTGTTATTATTATTAGAAATAAATTCCAAGAACTCGCTGGCTATTGGGCAAATGGATGATACCATTTTGATTGCCAAGCCTACAGTTATAGAAAAGACTTGACTTCTTTGCTCTCAGATAGGCTTTGCCTTGCCTTGCCTCCACGCTTGAGATCTATTTGCAACTTCAACGCTCCCTACATCTCCCTCTTTTCTGTTTTGTGGTTGCATGCATTGGGTTGTCAGTTGAAATTGGAGTAACTACGTGGAGGACTTCTGCAGACAAGTTTCTGCCTCATGATCATCTATTCCTTCGGATATTCAAAAACACGTTAAAGTGAGACCTGTATTAATTAACTTTTTTGCTGCCTATCAAGGTCAATTAAGTCTCCTTGGGATTTACCTCGGAACCACATATAACACCTCTTAGTATTTCTGTCAGTGTCAGGTGTCTGGATGAGTCACGGCAATTGGTTGACCACGTTGTTTCCTGTGAAAGACTAGGAGACTTTTTTCTCTTCTGGTGACCCTTTGGAACACTATATTTGATTGAATCTATGTTCCCTATGGTCCCATAATTTCCTTGATCTGAAAATCAGGGATTCAACCAAGTTATAGGATGTCATAGAAGATGTTCTCTTATACCGTGGGTCCCCTCTGATTTCAGAGCACTAGGACTAAAATATTGGCTATCTTCTTAGCCCACTGATTTCTCAAAGTTTTTGTCTCCAATCCTCAGTTATTGAACATCCAAAAGAGAATATTAGTGATGTTGCATTGTAATGGAGGCAGTAAGTTTAATCTTTCCATCTTATGTGAATATCAAACAACTTAGAATATAAAATAAAACTGTCATTTTCTACACCAATTATTGGTGTCCTAGGATTTAAATCTCTAGAGAATATAAACAGATAAGCTACATATTTTGCACAGAGAATTGTAAATTAAAAGTCCTATGTAATATTATAGCATGACAATCATGATGACATCTTGCAATACACTTAAATTTTCATTTTGATTTAATGTAACTTTTTAAGTCAATCATCTCTATATAATACATTATTAACTTTTACTTAGCTTGTTCAACCTTTAATGGGACACACAATGCATAAGTTTTTGTTAAAGCCAGAAGTCTGAATCTGAAAGGAAAGTCTGTCACCATAAACAATCACTATTCCACACTTTGGAAGACACACATATCTGCAGGCATGAATGCATTTAATATTCCATGAGAATAATAGCACCTATTGTCATAACTATATGAAAGCCTTTATACCAGAGTATCTTTAAATCAAAAACCTTTCTATTAAACTGACTCCTTTTGCCGGGCGTGGTGGCTCACGCCTGTAATCCCAGCACTTGGGAGGCTGAGGCAGGAGGATTGGTGCAGGTTCGAGATCAGCCTGGGCTACAAAAGTGAGCTCAAGGCCAGCCTGAACCGAATAGCGAGACCCTGTCTCAAAAATAAAATAAAATAAACTGACTCCTTTTACAAATGAGCAATGTAAACATATTATAATAATAATTTTAATAATATTTATTTGGGTTTTTCCATAAGTCTATGAAAATCATTGAGTTTCCCATCTATGAACAAGAACTGGTTAATGTTATTTCAGGCAGTTGTTTCCTTACTCATTGATTGGAGTCCTGTTCAATAATCTCTCCCCACCCCAGGGGGTTTCTGTTTAATAATCTTAACAACATTTCATAATCTATAAAAAAAAAAAACAAATTTGATTTCATTTGATCAGCTGGAAAACCATATGGGTTTATAACCCATATTAAATTTTGAACAAATGACCCAATGAAAAAGAAAAAAAATTTTGAGCTCAAGTAAAAAAATATCTGCTCATGGATATGATAAAAATACAAATAAACAAGTATACATCATAACAGATTGGGAAATGACTAACAGATAGATACACAAGCAATGCACCTACAACACCAGAGTCCACTTGGATGTATTTTTCAGCCAAATTAAATTATAGTTAACTCTTTTACAATTTTAGAAATGTATAACTATAGACTAGTCAGGTTTTTTTTTGTTGTTTTTGTTTTTGTTTTTGTTTTTGTTTTTTTTTTGTTCACCAACTAATAGGAATCTCTTACAAGAAAATTTGAAAGGAAAATCTTTTATCTATAATCAGTGTACCACTGAGTCATACTGCCTGGCCCTATAATCATTGTATATTTTGTATTTTATTTTAAGACTACTGGTAACTTTCAGATCAGTTCTGTCTATATACTTTGTCACCTACTCAGACCTTTGATCCTTATTTTTAGGTCATATCTAATGGGAATTTTGAGTGACCTCCTTCAATTGGCCCCAGGTCAGGTCTAGCCCCATCCTTGACTATTGGCTGTAGCACAGTAGTCTCTGAGGTACCACTGGCATAGAACTGAGCATCTCCTGCTTGAAAGGTAGAATCAGTTCCTTCTGCACATCTGCATCCATGATGTAGCTAGACAGCACTTTGTGGTCATAGATGGGTGCTTCAGCATTCTTGGGAAGATACAAGCATACTCCCAACCCCAAATTAGCACTGTGCTGGGTCTCTTCTAGTTCCTTCTCTTTTGACTGATTGAGCTATCTTTTTCTGTTGTAGTTTTATCCTGAGTAGAATTTTATATTTTTAATAGTATATACTGCCAAGTGAAGTCCATGATGAGGTGTAAATTTTGTAGGGAAGGATAAATTTCTCCTTGTTTTTGTAATTGGATTTTGAGCATATGGTGAGCATGTTTAACAATATTTAGAACTTGATAGTTTTATGGAATTGTTGAGGTAAGGAAAATGTTAAGTTTTGCAAAATGTTTGGAAAGTAGCACTTGGATAGGCTAGACCATTATTATTCTTATGTATAGAGGGAAAAAGGAAAACTGAAACCTGTGTTTTGTATTCAGGTACCCAAGGCTCCCACCTGGCACTTCCACCTCGAGCTGTAATTCCTATGCCATAGTCTTGGGTCTGTTTACAAGCTCCCATCCTAGTGGCAGCCAGGCCGCCTGGAAGCCTGAAGGGAGGACTCTTTTCCCTCAGCCTTTGACAGCAAAGCTTTGGTGGCAATGAGCACAAAGGGGTTTGGACATTCCTTATCTCTGGGGATACACTCCATCCCTGGCTCCCCATCACACAGATGATACAGCAGTCCCCACCTCCGTAGCCACAGTGACCACTTTTTCTCCTGGATTTTCCTTCCTCCGATTTGGGGGATGGGAGGTAATGCACATAGGCACCGCCATCCCACAACCGACTCCAGGTGCTGGGCACCTGGTGCCAGCTGCTGCTCCTGCTCTGGCTGCAGGAGGCCCCACTGCTGCTGGGGGGCTAAGCCCAAGTGCTGCCATGGAAACTCATGGTGTATGAAGCGCCTCTTCTTGGGTGGCTCAGGTGTACTTTCCTGGCTATGGACACTCAGACTCCTGGCTGACAATGCATGCTAGTGGTCATAGCTGGATAAGGCACAAAGGCACAGGGGTGGATGGAGCAACCAGGCTGAGTCTGCCTAGTACCAGAGCACAGGATACTCTCTCCACTCAGTGCCCCTCCCATGCCACTGTCCTGTGCTGAGCCAGCTGCACAGGCAGCCTAATCTGAAAAATAAATAAATAAATAAAAGCCTTTGTACCACAAATACTCCCTTCGATTTATATACACTTTGCTTATTCCTTTCTAATCATTTGGGTACATCATCTGTTGTCCAAAGAACCCCACAAAACCAAAAGCAAAAGGGGTCCTAGGGCCAAGGTAGCCATAGCTTATTTTAATCCTTTTAGAGACTTAATGTGTACAGCTTTATAAAGACATGTAACTTGTGCTGGATGACTGGGAACTTGACCTTCAGTAAGAGAGCAGAAATATCGAAATCCTTCCATGGGCCCCCTTACTTACCTGGCTTCTTTTAGTGCCAAATGAAAGGAAGAGAAATAAAATGGATCTACTCCCTTAGAGGGGGAAGTTCCAACCTGTAACTCCGCAGAATTTCTCTGTGCTGAAAAAGCAGGGATTGCCACTTGCGGCTCAGTGAAAGTTATAGGGAGTTGTAAAGTGCAATTTGCAGTGAAACACTTCTTTAGTGGGAAAGGGTCCCTTATCTTCCCTGCTATCCCTTTTTATCTAATTAAGCAAAGCTAGAAGGCTTAGATTGGGTGTGAAGTGTATGCTAGTTGTGAACTAGTGTTGGGAGACTGAAAACAGGAGGATCACTATGAGTCTGATCTGTGTAGTGATTCCCTGTACTCAATACAAAAAAAAAAAAAAAAAAAAAAAAAAGGAAAAGCTAGAGGGCTTAAGTTCTATTGGGGTTATTGTTGCCACATCATCATTTTCCTGCTCAGGACTTGATTTCAAAATAGTTATCCCAGCCAGATCCTTTGCAAAAGATGGGTCTATTGCCTCTTATTTTGCTTTTGATTGATTTATACTTGGAATATCTCATAGAAGAGAAATCATGTATCTCATTTATTTCACTTAATGTTGTAGTCTCGAGGTTCATACATTTTCCTATGAATTATTAAATTTTATCCTTTTTTGTAGCAGAATAGTACTTCATCACAGCATACTCTTTTTTGTTGTTTGTTTTGGTTTTGGTTTTGGTTTTTGTAATAGGAATTAAACTCAAGATCTTGAGCTTGCCAGGAAGGCTCGGTGTTACTGAGGCACCCTCAGTAACAGCCCTCATCGTGATATATTTTTAAAAGCAGGAAATTTCCTTAATGCTGAAGGCTAGTGATCTACTCCTCCCACGAGAAAAAAATGTTTTGATACATAAGTTTCTATAAAATAGTTTATTGCTCGTCTGTTTTACATAGAAACGTGGATCCTTTCCTACACAGACAGAAGTAACGGAGTGTGACGCTCCTTTTCCCTCTCCCCCCACCAAGGTCTTGCTATTGAAAGTGTGGTCTCTGGGCCAACAGCACCAGCACCATGGCAGACCTCATCAGGTAGGTAAATTCTCCAACCTTGCCCATAGAACTGAGTGAAAATGGCTTAAACTGCTTCTTAAAAAAATCCTGGGTCATCACATGAAAAGTTGAGAAGCATTTCCCTAGGGAACACCAATATATTACTGAATTAATTGAAAAATTTGGTTGACTCAGGCCTACACACCCAACTCCATTCAAAGACACTGATGAATAAGTTTTTCCTGCAGCATGGAAAGCAATAGTGTTTTCAGGTTGAAATCACAGTACTCCTAGTGGGTGCTGATACTCTCTTTTCCTCAAATAAAAATTGAACATGCATTTCAAAATATTAGCTTTAAGATATTAAGAATTGCTTTCTTACCCAGGCACCTACATGACTCTATATGGTCATCTTTTCTATCAACTATTTGTTGTTTAAAATTACAGTCCGATATAAAAATGAGATTGAATAAGTATGATAAATAATGAACTAGAGCATGATGAAAGGAGATTGGAAAGATGGAAAGAGAAAGAAATACCAAGAAGTCAGAGAGAAGCAGAGAATGCCAACAGGATAAGACATGCAATAGCCCAGACTCTCAGGTGTTCCTCTTACTTCTTGGCATACTTGTCTTAGTTGCTTTTCTCTTTTGTTGAGACAAATATCCAACACTCAGAGTCAAGGAAGAAACGGTTTATTTAGCTCACAGTTTGTGGAGGTTTCAGTCCATACTCAGCTGGCTTCAAGGAAGAGTGGCGCATGGCAGAAGGTAGCCAGTCATGGCTATGGCAAACAGCAAAAAAGAAAGAGAAAAAAAGAGGACTAGTGATAAAGCTGGTGACAGAGAGCAAGTCTGCCTCCCTCATGCTGCCTTCAGTCTATCTGCCCCAGGCCGGGTGTAGCACTCACATCCATAATCCCAGCAGTGCTCACACCCGTAATTCCAAAACTGGATCATGAGTTGATCACAGACTCTAGAAGTCTGTCCCATGATTACATGAGACTTTTGGGGGACAACTAGACACAAACCATAACAGTTCTCCTCAGACAACCCTTCGCACCTGCCTCCAGTAGAGTCTCCATGTTCAGAGTGATGGGACCAAACAGAAGCAGGATCATGAGCCAGAAACGTGTCTACAAAACATTTTCTTGGGCCAATAAAATTAAGTGTATATAAGTAATAAATGTTGAAGTTTGAAAAGACTGCAATAAAAGTGCATGTTTTAGCTTAGAATGATTAATGAAAAAGTCAAAGACTATACACTTTATGACTGTTATTTCGTAACTATTAGCAATGAACTATTGAGCCTGTACAAACACAAAAGGCAAATTCTTTTCTTGAACATAAAATCTTGCTCTTGTATAGAAGCAAAGCATAGAAATTAATATCACTGGCTGACTTGATCAATCTCTGTGAAGCAGCCCAGGAAAGTTTAAAGTAAATAAACTAAATATAACCGTGTAGACATCAGGAAATATAGCAAAGTTCCTGACAATTTTGGTGTGCTAGCAACGATTTAACAACTGGATGAGGGTGGGGAGATGGTAATTACTGCAAGACTTGCCAATCTCAGTAACATTAATGCTCCAAAATGGCCAGTTTCAATCCACCAGTGTAATGTCATTGGACAGAAGTCAGACAAGATGCACAAAATCAGTTCTCAGGAATCCCTGAAAGGCATACCCCACTAATAGTACAGGCTTTCCTACTCATCACTGTGTTCAGCAACTTTTAACCTTTGGTCCAGCTATGTACTTATTTATACTATGAAAACAGTGCTTCTACTATATGATTTTAATCAAGGGTGGCCCTGCTACAGTTTAGACTTTGGAAGAACTACCGCGTGAATTTTAAAGTGTGGAGTGCCATTTTCCACTTTCAGGTATTAAAAATATCATTCAAATTCCTGCACTTTGGGGGCCGGGCATGGTGGCGCACGCCTGTAATCCCAGCACTTGGGAGGCTGAGGCAGGAGGATCGATGTGAGTTTGAGACCAGCCTGGGCAACAAAAGTGAGCTCAAGGCCAGCCTCAACTGCATAGCGAGACCCTGTCTCAAAAAGACCAAAAAAAAAAATTCCTGCACTTTTATGATACCCTTTTTCACATCACTCACTTCCATGCTGATGATTTTAATGTCTCTTTAAGGCAGGGAGCAACCCCATGTGGCTTCTGTTTTGCTTCCTTCCATATCTTCCCCTAAGTTCCTGTCACTACATTGGATGTAATCATGAATTCTGAGGAGAGGGATGAAGTAATCGCCATGAATATGCACACCTTAGTGTACTTCATCGTACTTTCTGACAGCAGTAGTCTTCAAGATTGGCATTCAGATTAAAGCTAAGGTGCCTGACTCAAAAACAATTTTGAGCTAGACATTTATAGCATTTACAAAACAAGCTTATGAAGTCATTTGGCATGGGTGATATTTTAATCACCTCATAAAAACTGCTGTTACTTACAGAGTTTAAAATGTAAGAAGTTTCAAAGCTCTATTGTTATACATTATGTCCAACTAATAAGACAAAATATCTTGTGCACTCAATACATGCAAAAATGAGATTTCTCATTGTAACAGTATCTTGTTACTTGTTTACTTACACAGCATCTCTTAATCTGACAGAGATACATTAATGCTAATACATTTTTTAAAAACACAATTCACAAAACCACTAGCAGTTAACACTGTCACAATCAGAAATGTCATGGAATACTCCAGAAAATCAAATTATCATTTCCAGTGTTCTAGAAATGTGGGAAAGAGAGATTTTCTGTGTGCTCATGTCTTCTACAAAAAAAAAAAAGTTGATCTAGGACTACTACACATGAATTCTCTTTACCCTAACAAGAGATGTGAGAAAGAGATCTGATTTCACCATAACTAGAAAAAAATACATAGGCCAAGTCAACCACCCCATCTGCACAGTGGCCAGTGGTACATACTATGTGGATTGGGCTAAGTGTCCATAGAACTGATAAAACATTATGTCAGAGAGAATAAATGGACCGAGTAGAGAAGCTGTGCCTTCACCTGTATAGGCAGCTAACAGTCAAGCCATTAGGATCCCAACTAGAGCAAAAGAAACAAAAGAAAGGCAAATCTGCCCTTTCTGCTTGATCTATTTTCATTCTTAAATAGTGCATCTAGTTCTTGGGCCTTCAGACTCCATTGCGCAGCACTGGCTCCCCGTATTTTCAGGCCTCGAGGCTTGGACTATAACTGGATCAGCAGCTTTCCCAGGGTCTACAGTAGCAAATAGTAGATGGTGGCATTGTGGCATTCCATGGAACTTGTTCTCCACTTCCATAATCACATGTTCTCTCTCTTTCTCTTTCTTTCTTTCTCTCTCTCTGTCTCTCTCTCTTTAGATAGATAGATGATTGATAGATAGATAGATGATAGATAGATAGATAGATGATAGATAGATAGATAGATAGATAGAGATATGGATATAGATTAGATATAGATACAGATACAGATGTATGGATATATAGATAGATTAAAGCTGCTGAGGTGGTTGCCTAAAAATAACTTCATGCTAGACATTTATAGCACATGCAAAGCAAGTTTATAAAGTTATTAATCAAACATGATATTTTAATCACCTTAGAGAAAAAGAGAAAGAGATTTTCAGAGAACCTTGGCTATTGCAGTTAAGATGTCTCCTTTAAGATGACTAAAGTCTGTATAGAAGAAATGTAATGTGGAAAAAACCAAAATATATATAGTATAAGAGAGAAAAGCAACATCCAAAAAGTCCATAGAGAAGCATGCCTCTATAACCTTACTGAATTCAAAACCTAAAAGAAAATTTCAGTGAAGTATAAAAGATATATCCTATATTAAACAAAATGATTCATTTTTAAAAGAGGATAAGCAATGCATGGAGCAACAGATGGGGCAACAAGGGTTTAGGAAAACACAGTAGTAGAATGTAAGACCATATTGGGGGAGTACAGAACAAAACTGATGTAGCAAAAAAACCTGAAGGAGTGATGTAGATAGCAACCATAAAATGCCAAAAAAAAAGCTTTTTTGGAATGCAGGCAATAAGGGTGTCTATATGTAAGTAATGAAAGATAAATATTTTGTGGAGGAAAGGAAATGGAGAAAAAAATGCTCAGAGTTTTGAGTAATGTTTAGTGATATTTGCAGAGAAACCTGAACAAATCAAACTTCATGAAATCAAAGTACGTTGAAAAAAGAAAAAAGGAAACAACAAAAGCTATAGTTTAGTATATCTGCGAACTTGGAAAAGATCAATGTATGCATTTTCTTACAGTTACTTTAACTGAAGAAAAAATTAGTAAAAGACACATAACACCTAGGCAAACCTAATGAAATTTTAAGTAACCAAGATAAATAAATTTCTTTTTAAATCTTGTAAGCAACTGAACAAGGATGCTTATATCTAGCAAATTTACCTACAAGGAATTATCTTCCAGTGAGTTCCCTCAAAGTGAGAATCTGAGATAAGAAAATGTTGAGCCCAGGCAGATCCTGCAGGGAGTGTGAACAGGAAATCCGGAAGTATCAGCAGTCATCAAGGTCACCATCACTGAGCTGCTTACAGCTGTGGACACCTGAGGCTCAGTGCTAATGGAGAAGTTCATCAGTGTAGCACAGTTGACCATCCCAGCTAGGAGGAGGCTGAGAAATTATCCTGAACTCCTGTCTGTCTCTGGTTAGAAGATGATGAAGCGACATTTTTACTCCTCAGTCTTTCCCAGCTCACCTACATTCAGGCAGAGCATCATGGGTACTCTGGTCAGACCCTGTTGGCACATACAAGAATAGTGAGCATGAACAGGGCATGTTGGCACACACCTGTGATCCCAGGCCTATGCTTATCTATGGACTGTTTGGATGTTGCTTTTCTTTCTTATACCATAAGCCAGGATTGCTGAGAGTTTGAGGCCAGCCTGAATTATACTTTTTGAAGCAGTGAGACTCTGCTTCAAAAAACAAGCAAACAAAAAATAAGTTAATTAAATAGTATGAAGCATGTGAGCGAGCACTGAAGGTGTCTAACAATAATCAAAGCCTGCTTAACCTAAGGTTTCCCCACCAGGAAAAATGCCACAAGGTAGTAAATTCACACACATCTAAATGCACAGATGTTTGGTGCATTTAGACTCCTGCTGTGTAGTGACTTCCTGATAACTCCATCTGTACTTTTTATCAAAATTTGGATCTCTTAGCTAGGCGTGATGGCTCACGCCTGTAATCCCAGCACTCGGGAGGCTGAGGCAGGAGGATTGGTGGGAGTTCGAGACCAGCCTGGGCTACAAAAGTGAGCTCAAGGCCAGCCTCAACTGCATAGCGAGACCCTGTCTCAAAAAGGCAAAAAAAAAAAAAAAAAATTTGATCTCTTTATAAAGGATATCAGAAACCAGAAAGATATCCCTTCTTGTTCATGGATAGGATGAACTAGCAGAGAAAATAGCCCCAAATTGTTATATATATTTATATACTTAATGCAATTCCAATGAAAATATTAACACCAAGGATATAGCTCAGTGGCACAGGACATTCCTGCCAGGCATGAGGTTTTGAGTTCAATGATATATATATATCATTAACATACCTCACATAACTAGAGGAACCACTCCTAAAATTTATTTGAAAGAGGCTTAGACCTATTCCAGAAGAGACCTAGGATAGCAAAAGCAATTCTGAGCAACAAAGATAAGTCAGCAGGCATCTTAGTTACCTTTCACTGGTTTCTGGGACAAATACCCAACACTCAAAATGAGGGAAGGAAAGGTTTATTTAGCTCACAGTTCGTGGAGGTTTCAGTCCATATTCGGCTAGCCCAAGGCTGAGTGGAGCAGGGCAGAGAGCATCCAGTTCATGGCAGTGGAACAGCAACAAAATGGTGGCAGAGGCAGCCAACCAAACAGGGCAGTGGAGCAGCAGCAACAGCTCCAGTCTGTCTCTCTGTCTCTCTTTATATTACATTCAGGCTCTCTGCCTTAGCCCCCACCTTAGGCTACACCCATAATCCCATCAGTACTAAAACCCATAATCCCAGGGATCATGGATTAAATCTCAAACTCTAGAAGTCCCCGCCCAATGACTACATGAGGCTTTAGGGAGACAACTAGACATAAACCATACCAGCAGGCATCATAATCTTTGGTTTAAAATTATACTACAGAGCTATCATGATAAAATCAGCAAACATTGCCAAAGGAAGAAGACACAGATCTGAGAATCAGTGGAACAGGATAAAAGTTACAGATACAAGTCAAAATACAGTTGGCCACCATATCTTTGGCAAAGGAGAAAAATATGTTCACCAGAAGAAAGTCTCTTTAATAAATGATACTAGAAAAACTGGCTTTCCACATGCTAAAGAATTAAGACTAGACCCATGTCTACCACCATGCACTAAACTGAAGTCAAAACATATGAAAGACTTCAACCTTAAAAGAGAAACAATGGAAGAGAGAATAGGTAGAAATCTTGAAGACATAGATATAGGCAGAGACTTGATGAACAAAACTCAAACTGCATGGGAAGTGCTATAATCAACAAATGAGCCCTACTCCTCAACTGCCCAAACTCTGCCTCCACTGATAGGTCACGTGGGAGCCTCAGCCTGCCTGCATCCCTGAACTCCTCAACCACCCAAGCTCTACGTCCAATCACAAACCAGACCAGCCACCTGGCAGCCTCAGCCTACGTCAACCCCCCAACTCATCAACAGCCCAAGCTCAGCCCCCACACACCTACCCAGCCTGGCCATGCAGCAGCAGCTAGGTAAAAACTCTCTGAGCCTGCATCCATCCCCCGACTGTTCAACCAGCCGAGCTCCACTTCCACTTACCTTCCAAACAGGGCTGCATAACTGTCAGGCACTAACTGCATAACTTCACCAAAGTGCAGAGATCACTGTTATAAAAAATGACAAGGACAAGGAGCAAGATCCAATTTCAGATCCCAAGTCCACCCAAAACACATACAGGAGACACTACCATGGAAGAAAACAGGAATCATGCAGACAAAATCTCTGAGTTGGTAACATCTGAGGTAGACAGACAAGGGCAAAAATCTATAGAGCAACTCAGATCAGAGATAACATCTGAAATAAAAAAAGAAATGCATGAAATAATAGAATCTTCAGTGGAAAAAAACTGCAGAAGCATATAGAGGAAACCAGGCCAGAAGTAACCTCTGAAGTTAAAAAAAGACATCAAGAAATTAATAGCATCTAAAGTAGGGGAATAACTACAGAAACACAGAGAACAAAACAGAGCAGAAATAATCTCTGAGCCGGGTGTGGTGGAGCACACCTGTAATCCCAGCACTTGGGAGGCTGAGGCAAGAGGATCACTGCGAGTTCGAGACCAGCCTGGGCTACAAAAGTGACTTCAAGGCCAGCCTGAGCTGCATAGTGAGACCTTGTCTCAAAAAGACAAAAAAGAAAAAAGAAATAATCTCTGAACTAGAGACAGAAAGGATAACTATAGTGAGAGACTTCAGTAGTATTAAAGAAGACTGATTAAAAAAAAATTAGAGGAGAATAGAAAAATGGTGGATTCCCTGATCGAGCAATATAGGAAAGAAATAGATCACATGAAACAGTTTCAAATAGATATACAAGAAAATAAAATCTCAATCACAAGCTGGAAAAACTGTATGAATGAAAGTGAAGATACAGTCTCAGGTCTTGAAGACACAGTTGCAGCTAGAGAAAAGATAAGAAAGGATCTCTTAAAAACAACTAGGGGAGGCTGAGGCAGGAGGATCGGTGCAAGTTTGAGACCAGCCTGGGCTACAAAAGTGAGCTCAAGGCCAGCCTGAACTGCACGGTGAGACCCTGTCTCAAAAAGACAAAAAAAAAAAAAAAAAAAAAAAAAAAAAAAAAAAAAAAAAAAAAAAAAAAAAAAAAAAAAAAAAAAAAAAAAAAAAAAAAAAAAAAAAAAACACTAGGATGCAAGAAAATATAATTCACATCTGCAAGATAATGCAAAAATGAACAATGTGAGATTAATAGGAATCAGTGAGAAAGAAGGAGTCAACACAAATAATATAAAAAGAATATGGGCAAAAGTAATAGCAGAGAAAAACAATAGCACTTTCAGGTAACTGAAGCATATAGAACTCCAAATAAGATCAACCTGACTAAAAACACACCCAGACATATAATAGTTAAGATCCCAGGAATCCAGCAGAGGAACAATATACTAAAAGCTGCCAGAGAAAAGAAAAACATCACATTTAAAGGAAAATCCATCAGAATAATGGCAGATTTCTCTTCACAAACCATGAAGTCAAGAACAGCATGAAGCAGAGTGCTGCAAGTCCTCCATGAAAACAAATTCCAGCCCAGAGTGCTATATCCTGCAAAATTCTCTTTCAAATATGAGAGCAAAATGAAATACTTCCATGACAAGAAATAACTAAAGAATTTCATGACATGAAAGTCAAAACTACAAAATATGTTTTTAAAAAATTTTAGAGGTGGACCAAAGCAACCCAAACTCAACAAATGAGAACAGAAAGAACTCACCAAATAGGGCAACCAATTAAACACAGTAGAAAAAGGAGTAAACAGAAGTAAGTTAAACTAATGTCAATCATAAGTCAATACATTTCAATTATAACCATTAATGTAAATGGACAAAATTTTCCAAGTAAAAGAAACAGACTTGCAGAGTAGATGAGGAAACAAAATCCAGCCATTGCTGTATCCAAGAAACACACTTAACTCATAAGAAACCCATAGGCTAAAAGTTAAAGGATGGAAAACAATATTACATGCCCCAGCACCTCAAAAACAACCAGGGGTAGTAATCTTGTTTGCAGACAGTCTCAACTTCAAACAAAGATTGGTCAAACAAAATAAACAAGACCACCACATACTGCTTAGCAGAAAAATTCAAGACAAAGAGGTAACGCTCATAAATATGTATGCACACAACACGGAAGTACCAAGTTATGTAACACAAACTTTAATGGACATGAAAAACCAAATATCCAATACCACAATCTCAACAGGAGGCCTTAACACCCCTTTCTCCCAAAAAGATAGGTCAAGCAGACAAAAAAATTAGCAAAGAAGTAACAGAACTGAACCAGAACCTGGAACAACTGGACTTAGTGGACATACACAGAGTGTTCCACCCAACCATTTCAGAATAAACAGTTTTTTCAGCTGCACATGGGACATTTTCTAAAATAGACCACATATTACTCAGTAGGTATTACTTAAGTGCATGCAAGAAAACAGAAATTATCTCATGCATACTATTTGAACACAATGCAATGTAATTGGAAATAAATGACAAAAGAAACCACAAGAACCCCAGAAATACATGGAAATTAAACAGCACCCTTCTCAGCAACCAGTGAGTTACAGATGAAATTAAACAAGAAATTAAACAATATCTACAAATTAATGAAAATTCAAACATAACCTACCGGAATTTACTAGAAATGGAAAAGCAAACGAAGTCAAAAGCCCAACGACGAGAGGAAATTATAAAGATTAGATCAGAAATCAATTCAATTGAGACAAAGAAAACAATACAAAGAATTAATGAATCAAAAAGTTGGTACTTTGAAAAGTTAAATAAAATTGATAAGCCACTAGCTAACCTCATTAGAAACAGGAAAGAAATTTATGAAGACACAAATTCAAGCAATAAGGAATGAAAAGGATGAAATTACTACAGATCCAGCAGAGATTCAGAGGATCATAAATACCTACTTTGAGAAACTTTACTCTCACAGAATTGAAGACACAGATGACATGGACAGATTCCTAAAGAAGCATAAATTACCAAAACTGAATCAAGAAGATATTAGAACTTTCAAAAACACAATAACAGCCAATGAAATATAAAATGTAATAAAAAGGCTACTGACAAAGAAAAGTCGAGCACCTGATGGTTTCACCACTGAATTCTACAAGAAATTTGCAGAAGACATAATCCCAATACTCCTCAAACTCTACAATGAAAATGAAGAGGAAATGATCCTCCCAAAATCGTTGCTAGAGGCAATTGTTATACTGATAACAAAACCAGAGAGAGATGCAACTAAAAAAGAGAACTACAGACCAATTTCTGTCATAAACATAGATGCAAAAATTCTCAATAAAATCCTCACCATAAGAATACAAAAAATCATCCAGAAGATTATACACCATGATTGATCCCAGAGATGCAAGGATGATTCAATATATGCAAATCTATAAATGTAATACACTATATCAATAGATCTAAAACCAAATATCATATGATGGTCTCAACTGATGCAAAAAAGGCTTTTAACAAAACGCTCATTCATATTCAAAGTACTGCAGAAATTTGGAGTAGAGGGCCTCTACCTCAACCTGATAAAAGCCATCTATGACAATCCAACAGCTAACATAATTCTAAATAGGGAAAAACTGAGGTCTTTTATTCTCAAATCTGGTACAAGACAAAGATGTCCCCTATCACCACTCCTATTCAATATAGTTCTGGAATCATTAGCTACAGCCGTTATACAAGAGAAAGAAATAAAAAGAATAAAAATAGGTAAAGAGGAAGTTAAGTCATCATTATTTGTAGTTGGCATGATAATTTATTTGGAAGACCCCAAAAACTCCACCAAAAACCTACTGGAATTAATACACAAATTCAGTACCATAGCAGGTTACAGTCAACACACAAAAGTCAATGGCATTCCTCTATACAGATAAAAAACATACTGAGAGAGAAATTAAAGAAACAATACTTTTTATGATAGCACTGTAGAAAATGTAATATGTAGGAATTGACCTAACTAAAGAAGTAAAAGATCTATTCAATGAAAACTACAGTACTCTGAAAAAAGAGATGCTAGAAGATTTCGGAAAATGGAAAGATATTCCCTGCTCCTGAATAAGAAGAACCAACATTGTGAAGATAGTCATATTCACTAAATTGTTATACAGATTTAATGCAATTCCTCTCAAAATACCATCAACATACCTCACAGACCTGAAGAAATCATTCCTAAAATTTATTTGGAACTAGAAAAGAGCCAGAATTGCTAAGACAATCCTGGGCAAAAATGATAAGGCAGGAGGCATACAGTTCCTGACCTAAAATTATACTACAAAGCTACAGTGATAAAATCAGCATGATATTGGCAAAAAAAAAAATAGACCTGAGGATCAGTGGAATAGATTAGAAGATGCAGAAGCAAATACAAACAGACTCAACCACCTTGTTTTCAACAAAGGGGCCAAACATGTTTATTGGAAGAAAGAGCCTCTGTAACAAATGGTGCTGGAAAAACTGCTCTCTACATGCTGAAAATTAAAATTTAACCCAAGTCCATCAGCATGCATTAAACTAAAGCCAAAATGGATTAAAGATCTAAATATTAAAAGATAAACATTAAGGGGCTGGGGAGATAGCTCCAAGGCACAAGTGCTTGCTGGGCAAGTGCAAGGTTGTGAGTTTGAACCCCTGTCCTGCAAAAAAAAAAAAAAAAAAAGATAAACATTAAATCTCCTGGAAGATAAAGTGGGACAAAATCTTGAAAACATCAGGGTAAGCCAAGATTTCATGGACAAAAATCAAAATGCATGCTTAACACTTGAAAGAATCGACAACCAGGATCTCATGCAGCTAAGAAGCTTTTTCACCTCAAAAGAAATTACCAACAGAATGAAAAGACAACCCACAAATGTAAAAAAGATTTTAACTTATAAGTATTCAGACAAAGGTCTTCTATCTAGAATTGATAAAGAACTAAAAACCATTAGGACCCCAAAATTCAAAGACTCAGTCTAGAAATGGGAATCTCACATGAACACACACTTCTCAGAGAAAGAAATTCAAGAAGCCTACAACTACATGAAGAAATGCTCCATATCGCTAGTCATTCTTGAAATGCAAACGAAAACAACACTTAGATACCATCTCACCCCAGAAAGAATGGCTACCATAAAGAAATCAAACAACAAAAAATGCTGGACAGGCTGTGAGGAAAGAGGAACCCTTCTCCATTGCTAGTGGGAATGCAGACTGGTGCAACCATTATGGAGAGCAGTGTGGAGGCTCCTTAAAAAACAAGAGCTGGTAATCTTATTCAATTCAGCCATTGCCCCTACTGGGTATTTTTCCAGAAGAACTAAAAACATCATACCATAGTGATATCTGTGCACCTGTTTATAGCAGCCCAATTCGTAATACCCAAATCTTAGAAACAACTAAGATGCCCGTCATATGAATAATGGTTGAAAAGTATGTGATATGTTCATAAAATGGCATATTACTCAACTATAAAGAATGATAAACTAGAAGACTTCATATATAAATGGATGTATCTTGAACATATACTCGTGAGATAAACCAGACCTACATGTGTAAATATTGTATATTCTCCCTAGTGTAAAAACTCAAAAGAAGAAATAAAAATGGAGAGGCATATCACAGCTGAATGGAAATCAAAGACTTAAGGGTTAAACAGCAAAGTGACTGGAAACAGAAAGAGAGGGAACATAGCAGGAGCAAAACTAACCACTTATATACATAGGAAGAATTAGACAATGGGCCTACGAAACCTCGAAAGATTTTTGACACTGATGATAGCAATATGTAACACTAAAAACTATGCTTGGAGTGCCTGTCATTCTGGCCTTTTAGATGTGTATTGCTTCCAATGTAATTTCAGTTACTATTATACCCTCTCTCTCTCTCTCTCAAGTAAATGGTTGGTTTAGAAGAAAACAAAAAAAAGATATTAAATGAGAGTAAGAGTCTAGGAAAAATGCCAAAAGATGGACAGGCTAAAATTTGATACATGCTTATATTTCTAAATATCTGTGTAAAAATGTGCAACCCCTTTTATCACATTCCATAGAGATTTATTAGAATACCAATATTCATCGAAAATACCAACTCCAAGATAAGTCTAAAATATTTGATATTCAGAAAGACAGTGATATTAAATTCAAGCACCCATATTTTAGGGTAATAGTATCACTAAGCTTTTCTTCTGGAGGGCTAAGAATATGTTTACAGGCCAAAAATTAGAGAAAAAAAAAGGGGGGGAGCTACAAGGATAGCCAATATTTTGGCCCTAGCCCTTCCATGTGAGTGATAACTCAGAACAAAGCAGAACCTGCGCTGTAATATTCTATAACTTAGTGGTTTCCCAAATTTTCTGTTCAAGGAGATTAAGGGACCACAGAGGACAGGGATTGAAGGTATATAGTGTGCCTAAGGAGAGTCATCTAGAGAAAAAACATTCTCTCAGGCTCTCACAGAGGGCAAACTGGTCAAGCAATGGCTGTGACTCATCCAGATGGCTGACACCTATAGCAGTTCTACAAAGCACTGTACATGGTTCCAACGTAAATCCTGAGGGGATTTGACTGACCTTGGGGGATACAAAAACTACATGTTTTGTTATACAGGTCTTGCTTTCACTTGTCCTTAACCACCCAGCAGAAAAGTGTAACCATGACACATAAAACATAAGGTTAGTTTAGTATGCTGAGCTGCAAAAGGCTCATATCAACTGCTTCCAACATTGCCAGTTTCGCCACTAACACAATGCATTCATGGAACTTTTGGCTATGTATACAATTATTGTGAATGTACTACAAAAAATGTGTTTTGAAACTGTCACATTATAATTTCTTATTAAAAGTAATAAAAATGAAAAAAGAAAAAAGTTAAAAAAAAAGAAAAACAAATGAGATCTCCTATTATTAAGAGCTTACACAACAATAGAAATCACCAAGTGAAGACACAAGCCATATAGTAGGAAAAAATTTTAGCCTCTTTTCCCTCAAACAAATGACTTATACCTAGAACATGTAAATATTATTTCATATAAGTAATTTTTGAAAATCAGGCCTCCAAAGTTCAAAGACCCACTCCAAAAATGGACATCTGAAATAAATACACACTGCTCAGATGAAGAAACACAAACAACAAATAAGTATCTGAAAAAATGTTCAACGTAGTTGGTCACTGAGAAATGCAAATTGAAACAACACTGAGATTGCATCTCACTCCAGAAAGAATGGCTGTTATCAAGAAATGAACAAATAACAAGTGGAGGTGGGACTATGAGGGAAAAGGAACTCTTCTGCACTAATGATGAGGGTGTAGACTCGTGCAACCACTGTGGAAATCAGCGTGGAGAATCCGCCAAAAACTAGAACTGGATATTCCATTTGACTCTTGATATCTTCCTGGAAGCATTAAAAACTTCATAAAACAGCTATGTATGTGCACCCCCCCATACTTACAGAGGCACAATTTGTCATAACTAGATCTTGGAAGCAAACCAAATGTCCACTGGCCAAGGAATAGATAAAAAAAAAAAAATGCAGCTTTTTAAATAAAGTGTAGCATAGTACTATTCAGCCATAAAGGACAAACTGGAGCCTTTTCAGGTAAATGAATACAGCATGACAACATGCTCAAGTGAAATAAATCATACCTGTTTCTGTAAATATCATATTCTCACTAGTGTGAGAAGCTGAATGAGTATATAAGATACAAAATATGTGGCAGACATTGTGAATTGGGAAGGTACTGTCCAAAAGGAAAATCAGTGGGGTCAAGGAGAAAGAAAGGAAAGCAAAAAAAAGAAAAACCATGTATACACAAGATTGTTAAGATAGTTATACAGCTACTTTTTTATTAGTTCAGTTAAAAGAAAGGTTTATGTTAATATTGGACAATAGTTCATATCTATATCTTATACTCTAACTCACTACTATGAAGATAACAATGCCCAATGAATTAATTATTGTAACCCTCATCAGCCTTTTTTTTTTTTTTTTGAAACTTTTTAAAAATGTTTTTTCTCTTTTAAAAATAATGGATCTCTAATCGAATACAGATGCCCCGATAGATCAGAATGGTGAGAAAGAGACTAAAAAAGTAATATTATCAAAAACTCTTCTAAGATTTAAAGCTATTGATATACTCTAAAACAATGAAAGGTACACTTGCCTGAAAAGATTTAGTTCTTGGCTCACTTCTCTTCTTGACTTTGAACAGTTTCCTCAATCCCTCTGAATCTGCTTCCTAATCTGTCAAATGGTGATAACAGCATCTAAATCTCAGAGCCATGCAGTGCTAACGATTCAGCGCATGTGAAAGGCTCATCTGATACAAGTAGGAGTTATGATCATTATAGATGTAAAACTATGGGACTTAACTGACTCTCCCACTCACTAATTAAATTAGATCAAGAAATTTGTGTCACTTCTCTGAACATTCATCTCATCTCTAAAATAGGAATAACAAGATCTAGTTTTAAAGATTTAGATAAGAGATGATGCTTATAATGACATACAATTAAGTTCTTAACAAATGATAATAATTAAAATTAACTATTGAAGTCAAAGGACTAGAGACTGAGCGTGGCGGCATGCACCTGTAATCCCAGCACTTGGGAGGCTAAAGATAGGAGATTCACTACCAGTCTGATCTACATAGTCAGACCCCTGTACACCTGTAGACCCTGCCCTAAATTCATAAAATAAATTAAAATAAAATAGCCGGGCGTGGTGGCTCACGCCTGTAATCCCAGCACTTGGGAGGCTGAGGCAGGAGGATTGGTGCGAGTTCGAGACCAGCCTGGGCTACAAAAGTGAGCGCAGGACCAGCCTCAACTGCATAGTGAGACCCTGTCTCAAAAAGACCAAAAAAAAAAAAAAAAAATTAAAATAAAATAAAGGGATTGGGTCTTCAAACTTCATTCCCATCCTAACGATGGTAGGTAATGTTTGGTATTGCCCATAGTTAAACAATGTCGATCTCTTATAATCCACATCTTGATATATGATGTATCATATATCATGATATATCATGAAATGTATGATTTTTTTTCTTTTAAGTTTCTAATACACTGTAACCAGAACACAGGAAAATTAGACATACTTGACTTCCCACTGTCCAGAGCTCAAGCTGCAGAAATTTTCACACGAACTGACAGTGAATCTGTGGACTTCATGTATACCTCAGGTAAACTCAACTCATCCTTTTCTTATAAAGCACTGGGTCTCATGCTCACATCTGGCAAGTCACCTCCACAGTGAACTGGTGGCCTCATTGTCTAAGGCTGAGAAGACAGAACTGAGCACATAGAACAACCTGAGGCCAAAGTTAGTGACAATCAGAAAGGAGAGACCAGGCAAAAGCCAACCAGTCACCAATCACACTGATCCCAAAGCCCCAGAAATGGTTGCAGGGTGCCACAAGGAAGCAGCAGAAATTTAGGACAATTCTTCCCATGGCTCTGTTCCATGGCAGTGGTAAAATAAACTCAAGGTTTACTTCATCTGAGCATGTTCTCAGTAGCAATCAATAAGTTAACCTACCTATAATAGTACTCTTTCTACCCCTGAAGACACTACTCCAATTTTTCTTAGCAAAAGAACCAAGTTATCCATGTGGACAAACACTTTTTCACTTACCTTGTAGAATTCTGAGCGTCCATTTCATTATTTATTTATTTATCCATCCATCCAGCATGTAACTGTTCAGCACGCACTCTGACTCAACCAGGAACTAAAAACAGAAAAGTAACATGACTCAATTGAGTCCTGACCCTTGTTCAGAGGAAGAAAATAATAAATTCATAATTATACTATGTGGGGCCGGCAGGATGGCTCAGTGGTCTAAAGCCCCTGCTTGGGAAAGCTTGGACGGCTTCAGGGACTGCGGTTCGATCCCCAGCACCACATGTTGCATCAGCCCTGCCCTCGGGGTGGGCTGAGCCAGCCATGAAAATGAGTGAATAAACAAATAAAGGTTCTGAAACAAGAAAAAAATTAACAAATAAAATAAAAAATTATTTTAAAAAATTATACTATGTGTAGTAGAACTGAATCAGCATGTTTGTGAGTGTGGGAGGCTGATGATTGCTGACAACTGGAAGGGACAAAGGGTGGCTGCTGGTTCTCCTGGAGGAGCTTGTCATGTTGGCTTTCCTGATACAAACTCAGTTACTCACATTGTCAGAGGAGCCTGAGACCTTGTTGATGCTGACCATGACTATAATTCACTTTGGGGAAGCTCTGATCCTTACTTTGAGTGTCATTTCCTGGGTGCAACGCAGATCTCTCAAAGTACTGGCACAGATCCTTCTTCCTGCTCACAGACTTTCTAGCTTCTACCACTGACCTTTGGGCCTTCCTGGCACAGATCCTTGAAACACACCTGCATGAGACATTGTTGTAGGTACTTGGCCTCCAGCTGGACTCATGTGGGACACTGTTATGGGCTCTAGGTCTTCAGCTGGATTCATTCAGGACATTGCCTTAGGATCCAGGACCAAATGTGTGGGCAGATTTCCTGAACTCTTTTGTACTTGACTCTGGGTGACTACTCTAAAGTAATCCTATATATGTCCTGTATTAAATTATTTCCCTTGTAAGCCCTGACTACAACACTATAATGTGTATTAAGGGAAGGGAAGCAGTAAAGGACGCTAAAGGAAAGGCCTAAATATTTAAAAACAGTAGTAAGGAAGACTTCTTGGGAGAACTTCTTTGGGATTAAGTGTAGAAAGAGGTGAAGAAGTTAAAGAAGTAGAAAAGCAAGGAACTGCTGAAGGTGATGAAGGTTAGTATCAGAGATGGAATTCTAGGTGAAAGGTGAGAAGTATGGTATGTGTTAGTCTCGCAAGTAGCTCAAGATGACTGTGAGTACAGCAAGAGATGAACACAGAAGAGAGCCACAAGATAAGACTTTTTAAATCCTTAGCCTCAAGGACCTTGCTAAAGTCTGGGAGGAAACAATATTCCCTGTGATTGTATGCGACAAGCACAGTCCAAGGACCAAGTAACACAATGGACCTAATCATTTCTTAACTCCCTACTCAATGCTAGACAACAAACTAGAGCTTGGTCCACACAACATTCTTTGTCACGCTAGGGCTATATCCTCCCAACAATACTTCTTTTTTTTCTTTTTTCTCTTTTTCTTTTTCCTTATGTCTTTGTTCTCCTCCATCCAGCTTCTATCTTCTGCCTCTGAATTTCCCACAATGGCTGTTCATTTAAAGGTAGAAGAATAATAACTGTCACCTCTCTATAATTTTACAGGGCTTTATATACAGTCTTGCCCTAGAGAATGCTTTCAACGTGGTAATTATCATCCCTACAAGGACTGTAGAATACATTGGCCATAGAAGCATGTTAATTTTTTTAGAGTCTAAACTATGTTTTAACTGTTCCATGTTGCTGAAAAAGCATGTTACACCAAGTCAATAAGGCGATAAGCTCACAGACCTTATGCTCTTTCTTTAAGTGCTACCTTAGAGGGAATCCTGAGGAAAATGAGCCTGTCATTGTTGCCTAGTCTATCTTTACTCACAAGGCAGACTCTAGATTTTCCTTGCTGAATATTTTTAATGTAATATTTTTGTTTCCTTTTGGTAAAGGAAGCCTAGAGTTTCACTGTCAAGACTTTGATAGAATGGCAATTTCTGTTTAAGCAGACATCTGACAACTGCTACATATTGTGATTCTCTGCCTAGAATGTGTCCAGGAAGGAAATGTTGGCCTCATTTGTCATTTGTAGACTAGACACTTTCTTGTGGATGATGGTGCAGGATTCCCAGAATATCCTGTTGCTGTCGAAGCTGTCCAGCTCAGTCATCATGATAACACTGTGGTGTGGCAAAAGACAATGTGGAGCACTCATGCTGACACCTAGGCTCAGCTCTGGTAGCCAATGATCTGGGTAGGTCACTCAGGGATCTGCACT
Source organism: Myocastor coypus (assembly GCA_004027025.1). Classification (NCBI taxonomy): domain Eukaryota; kingdom Metazoa; phylum Chordata; class Mammalia; order Rodentia; family Myocastoridae; genus Myocastor; species Myocastor coypus. Next base: position 39,983 of record PVJA010011482.1, read on the forward strand.
GAGGTTCCATACTTGGCTTGGTGTTCTACTGTCAGGCTTTGAAATCATTCCTAATTTTTTAACAGGGAATCTTGCATTTTCATTTTGCCCTGGCCCCTGTAAGTTGGAAGCAGTCCTGATGACATCATAAGTCCTTTTGACAGCAGTCTCAGGGCCCTCTTAGGTCTACTTCTCTAATAGCAGCACAGCCAGTTCATTTCCTCCTGCCATCTGATGTATGGCTAAACACTTGGTCAACTGGACTTCAAAGTCCAGAGAGCACAATTACATGGGGAGAAGATAGGAAGACATTTGGCCATACCAGATGAGTACTTTCAGGCTCTAAATGCAACCTCTGTGCCAAACTTCAGGGCCAGTCAGAATAATAAAGTTTGAATCGGCAAGCTGCTGAGCATTTCACCACAGCTGGGCCCAGACATAAACTCAATGAACCTAAGGGATGTTCCCCAGAGAGTGCACTTCAATGACAGAAAAAAAAAAAAAAAAAAAAAATCACACAATCACAATTACAGTAATCTGGGTCTGTTTTCAGGAAGTGTAAAGAGAGATGCCTCTTTGATTAGACTTTTCACTCATTGCAGTTAAACTCAAAACCAGGTTAGCAGAGCAATGCTCTGTTTTTATTTCTTCCTTTCAGTCTAAGAACACTTGACTTTTTAGGAGCGTAACCTGAGAAAGGATCTCTCTGATTGTGCTTCATCTCCTTATTCATCAGATTTTATTCAAAGGAGCAAAGCTGTTATACTAGATTTCACTTGAAGTCACATGATACTCAGTTGCCGGGGATATTAACATTCCTAAAATTCTGGCTGCAAAAGAAAAGATTGCTCTCTGCATGTATACATAATTTTATATCAGAATGCACATATTTTATGTTGAATATGTGTAGAATAATTGAGGAATTCTAAGCACAGCTTTCTTAGTTAAAACACATTATCAAGAGAGACAGTAGCACACCAAAGCGCACATTGGCCCCAAATGCCAAGGGCTTTCCAACTTCACACCCAATGATGCCATGTTACTGTCTTAATATCAGCCATGATGGCATAGTGGGGACATGTGCTGCAAACCAGGGCATTTTTCCCTAAATATCCATACACCAGCACAACACTCTTTAGAGCTTACTACAGAGCCAGGTGTGGTGGCGCACACCTGTAATCCCAGCACTTGGGAGGCTGAGACAGGAGGATCGGTGTGAGTTCAAGACCAGCCTGGGCTACAAGTGAGCTCAAGGCCAGCCTGAACTGCATAGTGAGACCCTGTCTCAAAAAGACAAAAAGAAAAGCTTACTACAGAAAGTTTCAAACAGAATTTAAAAATCATGAAAATTCAGGCACTGTAGATCCAAGTTTTTAGAAAAGATAAATTAAGACTGGTTAGAGTTGGAGTTTTAGTTCCCCATAAAAGCAGAAAAGCAGCAAATAACATCAGGGCTGACCTGTTGCCAAGGACCATCTTCCAGAGAAAGCCTAGGATGTAGTGCAGCAGTGCTAACCTGAGCAGTGTCCCCCCTGAACATATGAGGAGTGTGCATGGTTCTGCTCTGAGTGTGCAGATATATATCTCAGGAGTACAAAAATCATAAAAATCAAATCAAAAATATATGACTTTATTTTCTCAGGGTCAACTCTGTTAAAAGAAGCACAATTTCACAAATGTGAGAAAAAAAATTGAATGACTAAACTATTTTATTCTATTGCATTTAACTATATAAAATAATGTTATCTTTATATATGACGCAAAGAGAAACACAGTGATGGTAACTAAACAAGAACAGCATCATTTTTTTAACATCAAGTATAACCACATGAAGGAACTCTTTCCCAACTGGGAAGTATGAGAAATTAAGAAAAGAATTTATTGCTTCACTGTCTTTGGCTGCATGAATTTATGGTGAAAACTGAAATTGCACCAGATGTATTCTGTAGGGGGAAATGAGCCCCAATGCATTTCATTAGAACTGGGAAAGTTCTTACAGGAATAATCGAGCCAATTTTATTCCATCATTTCAGCTTTCCAATATATAGCTAACTACCCCTCACAGCCTACCCAATATCTGACATTCTATTTTCTATTAACTTATTTCTATAAAGCTTTAATAGAATAAATCTGGTAAGAGAGGTGGGGAACACATATTTAGATCTTACTCGTGTGTGTAGTGAGGAAGCAAGGATGTGTACACTCTTGTTTTATGATATAAATTAAAGAAAGCAAACCTTGACAAACTATCTAGGATAGTGAAAATACAGAGAAGATGCAATAGCAACATAGAATAAAAATATGGTTGTAATTTTATATATCAATTTTTTTAAATATTGAAAGCAAAGTTAAAAAGAGAATGCTTTAAATGCTATGAATATGAATACTCTAAGGTTATTCATTAATATTGCAGGGCGGTGTGTTCAGCCCTGTTCTGACTGCTTCACACATGTTAGCCCACTGGATAGCACAATGTCCTGATGGGCATGCTATCTGCTGTAAACCTCAATTTTCAAATGAGGAAACTGGAGCTAAGTGATCAAGCCTTATTCTAAACCCAAATTTGTGCATCTGTGTTGGCAACCTAAATATCCTGCTTTCTAAAATGTAAAGACAACTGCCTTAAGAAAGGCAAAGCGATGAAAATATAAATCCACCAAAATAAGCCGTTTGTGGCACATCTTTATCACAGTTCTTCTACAGAATGTTGATTTTTATATAAAGTGCCATACCACTATGGCACATTTCTCTTCTTCACTGAGAAATGTTTCTCTCTTCAGACACAGTTTCCACTTACCTCTTTGCAAAGCACTTCCTTTCCTTCCACTCCAATGCAGCCAGCATGCAGAGCACAATATTGCTTATGAAATAATAGTTCAATGAGTGAATCAGTGGCCAATGAATCAGGCAATGAGAGACATAATAGCTATAGGGATGAAGCTCTGAGTTTGAAAAGTGGTTGATGCAGCCACTTTTATTGGATTATTATTTTAATAATCCAAGAAGGTCCCAGAGCATCTACATAGGCTTTGAAACATTACAGGCCACAGCAATGAAGAAGTTATATGAATAAAATGGAGAAAGATACTGGGAAAAATAAAGACATTATTCTTTAGTGATCTATTCACAAGGGACCAAGCCCAATTTAACATACTAATTATCAAATCCATTCATTTGGTAGATAAGAAAGTGGAGGTTCAAGGAATAAAATAATTTCCTACAGCTATGCCATTGACTAAGTGGAAAATTGAGAGCATGAGCCCAGTGTAATTCCATAGATGTTTTCACTACTATGCAATATTTCAAGTAAGCACAGGATAGAAAAGGGGAGGGGTAAAAAGAGAATAGAGTAAGAATAAGGTGAGATTTAGCCAAGACACTAGGTCTACCCATGGACTTCAGTTTCTACCCTGGTTTGCCCTAGAAATCTCCAGGCAATTATTTTAATCCTCCAATTTCTTTTTCCTGTATTAAAATAAGAATGACCCAGTTATCACAGTCCTCCTGACAGGAAAGTCAGGGCTGACATCCAATTAATTCAGGGCTTTCCTCTGTCCTGGCAGCGACTCCTCTAGAGAAAACTTCTCAACAGAAGTTCTTTTTCACCTTCTGAGTTGGAGGTAATTGCCCCTGCTCAGGAAATTCTAAACCTCCAAGCCCTCAGGCAGCAATCTGGCCATTCATTTGCAGGGTCCTGGCACTAACCTGGCAGCTGCAGTGCCCCTCAGCAGTCACAGCTGTCTGCTGGGACACCTGTTCTCCCTAATTGAAGGCGACGGGTAAGGGGGCTGTTGGGGAAAGGTTGGCAGCAGCTCCACTAATGCTTTGTGATTGGACAAAAACTCACAATGAGCTGCAACACAGAAGAAATTCAGCCTGCAGTGGAACTTCTCTGGAGAAGCAATTTTAGTGCAGTAAGTTAGAAACCCCCAAAAGAATCTGATGATAGGAAGTGGGGAAATTCCTATGGAAAAGAAAAGGAACAACTGTGAAAAAGTGAACAGTGCAATGCCCTATCTCCATTGGTAATACTGTGTGCATCTAAAAATCATTAGCATTTGCAGCCACTTTCTCCACCCACCCTCTTTCCTCCTTTTTAGTAATTGGTTTAATGGGTACTAAAAGCAGGATGAAGAATGTAGCACACTCAATTTATTACTAAAGCTCACTTCATAGATAGCAAACCCATCCCTTGCGTGCTGCATTGAATATATATGTTACATTTGAAGATCAATATCACTGGCCTTTAATGTGATAAGTGTTTCTAATTTAATTTCTAACTATGGAATTTACTTAAGCAAAACTTTGAGAGTAAGAACCAATTCCAACCTGATCTGCATTTTGGAAGAGAATCAGAGGAATAGTCAGAAAGTTAAATACATGGCTTGAGTTCAATATAATTTTAATAAAACACTACGTCTCTTTAAAACATGTACAATTGTTAATTGTCTTGGCAATGAAGGAAAATATACTGATGAGATGGGTTAGATGTAGAGATTCTTGGTAGAAGATATGCTGGTCAGCAGTGCACCATCAAGGGAGGCAAGTATACAATGCAATGAGAATTAATTATTAACTAATGAAGTCTAGGTATTGCATTGTTATCTGATACTATTAATTCTTAAATATACTTTTTTTTTACAGAACCAGGGATTGAACTCAGGACCTTGCACTTGCCAGGCAGGCTTGTGCCCCAAGCTATCTCCCTGTCCCACCAAATATACTTTAAAGTATGATTTGTTTTAATTTAAGAAATTCTGGAGAAAAGGGAGGTGTACAAGACGGCAGGCTGGGGGCTGGGGAGGTAGCTCAGGGGCACAAGTGCCTACTTGACAAATGCAAGGTCCTGAGTTCAATCCTTGGTTCAAAAAAGAAAAAAGATGGAAGACAGGAAGGAGTCTATATTAACCAAGTGCTGAGCTATTTGTCCAAAGCAACATGTGTGTGACTCTGTGAGGACACCAGGGTACTACAGGAAATCAAAGGACTACAATGTTAGTGAATTAACAACCAGGTAAACCATGAACTTTAGTACTTAGAAGAATAAATAAACTGAAATTGTGCATTCCAGCGCAGAATAAGCTGCAGCTTTAATTGGCCCACAAACTTACTCACCCATTCAATGGCAAAAGGAAAAGCACAGCATAGTCGGTGAGCACTGGCTCACCAAGAGACAGCCTGAGCAGACAGGAATCTGACAGCCAAATGAACAGAAATGGGAGTGCTAATTCCCATCTTTTCTCTTGAGATTTAGACAGGGTTGCACTGGGAAGCCATCTCGGGATTGCCACCTCAACCCCCACCCCTTTGCCTCAGTAGAACTGGCAAAAGACTGAATAGGAAAAAATTAACATGGAAGGGGTCATGGGACTGAGGGCTCCTGAAGCAGAGATGAGGAGTTTAATCCCACTCTAAACATAAAATGTTTGGAAAAGGAGGCAAAATGTTAGCCGAACTCTGGACTGAGAGAATTGAGGCAGAGCAGCCGGACAACATGAAACAGGAGCAGGTTTGAATACAACAGCAGGTTAAATTCAGTTGCATGGAATTTTGTGGTGTGAAGTTACCCGAGTCTAGGGGGAGCACTGCAAGGACCAGTAGATGGCTGACACCAGCAGCTTCACTACAGCAGATCCTGTACACCAGTCCCCCTCTGATTTGCTCGGCTGTATTCAGCGTAAATTCAGCAACACATAGACACTAGACCCCCGTGCCTGGGAAGGTGGAATCTGAAACCCGACACTCATCGTGTAGCCCACAGTCCAGACCTGTCAACAGACAATGAAGAACAAACTCAGCTAGCTGATAGTCTAGTTTCTCCAGCACCCTCACTCTCAGGTATAAAAGAGAATAGAGCCGACCCCATCACCAGCAGATCTACCCGTATTCATCCACAACCACAGAAGTGCAAAGCTCTTAATGGCCTCTTGTATCTGGACAGAGACTGAGGAAAGTTCTAGAGTAAAAAAAAATTTTTTCACACACACACTGTTATCACTGTTATGATTTATGTCTATTTGCCCCCCCCCCAAAGCCTCGTGCAATCATGGGGCGGGGACTTCTAGAGTTTGAGACTTGATTCATGATCCCTGGGATTATGTGTTTTAGTATTTCTGGGATTATGAGTGTAGCCTAAGGCGGATAGGCTGAGGCAGAGAGCCTGAATGTGATATAAAAAGAGAGATAGAGAGACAGACTCACAGACTCATGCTGTTGATCTCTGCTCTCCTGGTTGGTCGGTTGCCTCTGTCGCCATTGTTGCTGTTCCGCCACCGTGAACTCTGTCCTGTTCCACTCAGCCTTGGGCCAGCCAAATATGAACTGAAACCTCCAGTAACTGTGAGCTAATAAAACTTTCCTTCCTCCATTTTGAGTGTAGGGTATTTGTCCCAGCAATGAGTAAAAAGTAACTAAGACACAAACACATATCCTTCATTATATAGTATATAAGATTTAACTCTAGGAAATGTTACCATAAGGAAGAATATCAGACATGGGGTTTTTGGATTTGAGGTTAAGTGTGTGTGTGCATGTGCGTGCGTGTGTGTGTGTGTGTGTGTGTGTGTGTGTGTGTGTAGTTCTCTTTGCATGTACCTATAAGGCACATGTGTGTGTTTATGAGCTCTAATTATTGCTTTTGCTGATCTACTGTGTTACTATGTACATTACGTTCTCCGCACCATGCAAACGTTATTCATCTGATTAACTAAATTTGTATTAGTTCATTACTTTGATTTAATTTCCCTATACTTTATCTTAATTTCCATTTGTAATGCACTCTTCTTCCATTCCTTCCCTTTCATAACTTCTCAAATCTTCCCTCCATCCCCTTTTTTTCTTGAATATTAATATTTTTAAGCTAGATTAGGCTATGGTCAGCTGGCTGACAAGGAAGCATAAAGCAGGAGACAAATGGGAATTCTAAAACATCACCCAGACACAGAGTGGGAGAAAAGGGCTACACCATTTGCTAGTGACCCCACAAGGAACTTGTGTCTCCTTGAGAGCCCCAAACAGGGTCTTGCTTTCACTTTTACACCATTTTCATTTTAAGGGAAAGCTTGTGTCGGTGTATTGGTCAGGGTTTTACTTAGAGGAACAGAACAGATATAAGAAATGGATATTAACACAAAATATACAATCTATAAGGAATTATAAGATTGGCTTACAGTAGTCAGCCACAGAGTCAGATGAGGAAGCACGCACAGGGCATCTGCAGGCTCCAGACTGAAGAATTCAATCCTGAGGTCTGGACTTCAGTGCAGCACTCCGTGTAAGTCTCTCTCAGCTGATGGGTCTGTGATGGAAGACTGAAGTGTCTGTAATGGACGCTGAAGAGTCTGCGACAGATGGCAAAAGATCCAAGCTGGAGGCCAAAGAGTGTGCTGCAAGCTAGATGATGAAGTCCAGTCTGAATGCAAAGACTGAAGCTTCTCTGATGAAGTGAAGCGTTGACTCCTTCTTCAGCCCTTTAAAAAGTCTTTTTGTGCTCAGTCATTCTGATGTGGGCCCATTGCACCCTAGGATGGAACCAATAATACCCCAGGATGGGCCCTTGATCCTGCTCTAGGGAGAAAGCCAATCATATCCTAGGAAGGCCCTGATCATGCTCCAGGGAGGAAACCAACTGTGCCCCAGAATAGGGCTTCCACCAACAGGGAACCAGGCCCTGAGTCATTCAGCCAAGTTGACACATTGTATCAACCACTACAGTCGGCAAGCTATTTTCACGTATGGCTATAGAACTAGGAGTGAAGCAGCTGGTAGGGGACGAACCATTGTCAAGGAAGAATGGTGAGTTCTGGCAGAACTTCCAAGTCTGCTATGCTTGGATGACCTCATATTACAGCCATATCCATACATAGCTGTGGTCACAACCATCAATTTCCTTGGGATCCCAGCTACACATTTAACTCAGAGTTGCTTAATTTTACCTGAGAATGTGGTTTCCTCTCTCTGGATGACCACTTCTGCACCTGAGACCATTAAAAAAAAACGACCATCTTCAATTCTTCTGTCATGAGCTCAAGCAGGTTTTTCATAGGATGGTCTAGACCTAATGTAAGCCTGAAAAGTGGGAGTCACAAAATGCATGGACCACTGATCTCATTGCCACCATGCTTTCTCTCTCAGTGACCTGCTTTGCACTCAGCACAGCACACTGCTTTTCTACCTTTAATTGGCCCACACACAATCTGCAGAACAAAATACTTTTTCTACCTTTAATAAATTTAAAACTCTGCTACCTTTTGCTGGTGTGTTGTCCAGTTCTTTATTCAAGACAATAAGAGCCTAGAAAGAAGGTCTGAAAAGCATCCATAGCATCCCAGAATCTCTGGTAACATTATCATTAAAACTTATATTTTTCTCCTCTCTTTCATTTGGATTGTGTCGGAGGGTACACATATATATGAAACTGGGTACAACAAATATTAGCAACTATTTTTGTTCCTATATTGCCTAACCTTATTTTGTAGCATTATGTACCCAAAATGGATTGCTTCTTGGGTTTTTTAACTTAGTATTTCTGCTAGTATACTAATTCATCTCAATTTTCCTATACCTTCTGTCCCTTTACATTTATATTCTCTTCCATATTCTTCTTGTTTTCATTCCCCTCAAAGAACATCTTAAGCTTCCCCTCCCTCCCTTTTTCTTTCCTTCACATAAGTAGTATCATGAAACTATTCCCTTCTATTTCCCTTTTCCTTAATTTTTATATTTTATTTTATTCTTTTCTCTTAACCTGTCCTACATTATTACTATTTCTTTATCTTTGTGGATTTGTGAAATAGTAGATAATTTTTTAAGTTTTAAATTATATGTTGATATAAGATTGATTCTTTAAATGTTGATAATTCTAGTAGTAGTTCTTTCTTCATAAGGCAACATCCTGAATTGAACCTGTTACTTTGGATAGATTGAGTGGGTACTTTCCAGCTAAGACAAAAGTTAAGGGCACATCACTGCACATCACCAGAAGAAAGCCACTCCCTAAAGAGATTGTCACATAACTGAGATTTCCATCCCAACTCAAAAAGAAGAAACATGAGGCAAAATGACAATAAAATGATTCAAAAAATTCAAATTGGTTAAGCAGTAGACACAACTCATCCAGATGGCTGACACTGACAAAAGTTCTACAAAGTGCTGTACTTTGTTTCAAGGTAAATCTTGAGGGGATTTGACTGACCCTGGGAGATACAAAAGTTACATGTTCTGTTATATGAGTCTTGCTTTAACTTGGACTTAAACATCCAGCAAAAAAATTTAACCATGAGGCATAAAAAGTAAAGCCAGGTTAGTATGCTGAGCTGTAAAAGGCTTAAATCAATAGCTTCCAACATTGCCAGTTTTGCCAATAACCTGCTGCAATTATGGAACATTGGATTATGTACACAACTTCTTTCTCTTAGTTCATTGAGAAGAAATATTTGTACAAATAGTGGTTAGAGAGGTTGTCAGATCTGCACCTTGAACTCTGACCAAATACAAAGACAAAAATATGCACTGTATTAATTATCATGGCTGTCCTACTAATGTGTTTTGAAACTGTCTCATTATTTCTCATTAAAACTAATTTAAAAAAAAAACTTTTCCAAAACAGCCCCACAGATTCTGAAATGTTTCAAATTCCAAACAGATAATTTTAAAACTGAAAGTTAAAAAGGTCAGTGAACTCAGGGAAGATGCAATTCAGGAGCTAAAAGAGTTTAAAAGACAATGCAAGACTTCAAAGATCACTTCAGCAAAGAGATAAAAGTTGTAAAATGAACCAAATGGAAATCCTGGAAATGAAAGCCTCAATAAATCAAATGAAAAATTCAAGTGAAAGTCTGGGCAGCAAGAAGGATGAATTAAAAAAAGAGCCATCAGAACTTGGAGATAAGGCGGACATATCAGAACATCTCCTCAGTGGTAATGCATGAATAGGAAATAATGAAACAATTGCAAAGAGCTCCTAGACAAACCTAAAAAAAACAAAATTGAAGAGCCATTGGCCTTGAGAATGTTGTGGAAGTACATGTTAGTGAAATTATTGCAGAAAAATTCTCAGACCTGAAAAACGGGAATCCTACATTTAGAGTTCCAGATAGATAAGCCAGAAAAGAACATTTTCAAGAGACATCATAGAACATCAGAAATTTAAAAGAAAGAATAATAAGAGAGGTTAAAGAGAAGTGCCAAAAGAAATTTTATAAGAACAAACACATCAGAATAACATGAGTTTCTCTTTTTAATTTTTATTGCTTTTAATAAGAAATAACAATATGGCAGTTTCAAAACACGTTAGTAGTCCATTCACAGTAAGTGATACAATGCGTATTGTTGTCCTCATAATAGCTATACAAAGCACAAGGTGTAGATGTGATAAATTTTTTAATCTATATTGGTAAAGAAAAAAATTATTCTCTTTGAACTAAGAGGAAGTAGTTGTATACATAGTACAATGTTCTGTATTGCAGTGGGTTACCAGTGAAACTGGCAATTTTGGAAGCTATTGATTTAACAAATTTTACAACTCAACATAATTTGAATGTTTTTAGTTATTTTATTGTCATTTTGCCTCATGTTTCTTCTTTTTGTATTGTAGCTTACTGATCAGTTGGGATGGAAATCTTAGTTATATGATAATCTCTTTAAGGAGTGGCTTTCTTCTGGTGATGTGCAGTGATGTGCCCTTAACTTTTGTCTTAGCTGGAAAGTACCCACTCAATCTGTTCGAAGTAATAGGTTCAATACAGGATGTTGCATTGTGAAGAAAGGACTACTACAAGCTTTATGTTTTATGCCTCATAGTTAAACTTTCCTATGGGTGGTTATGGGCAAGTTAAAGCAAGACCTGTATAACGAAACATTTAACTTTTGTATCTTCCAAGGTCAAATCCCCTTGGGATTAACTTTGAAATCATGTACAGTGCTTTGTAGAACTGTTGTCAGTGTCAGCCATCTGGATAAGTCATGGCCATTGCTTGACCAGTTCGCTCTCTGTGAAAGACTGAGAGAATGTTTTCTTTTCATTTATCTACTTCATTTATCCCTTTCCTCTGGGTTCCATAATTTCCTTGAACAGAAAATTTGGAAAACCACTGAGTTATACATTGTGAATAGGACAGAGAAGGGAATTAAGAGACAAGGACAGGAAAGTTATTAAAATCATCAAGATGTATCAGGTCTACATACCATTTTCTCAAAATGGACCATGATATTCTGCATTACTTATATGCTATAATTTTAAAATAACATATTCCAGACATGTTAAAGACAGCTCAGGAACTGTTTCATATATATGCTATATATAATATATATTGCATATACTATTATCTATATTATATATTATATATTATTTTATATTATAATACTATATATCTTATATACTATATATTATATACTATTATATATATATATATATATATATATATTACTCTAGGTATCTACCTTATTAAAGCCTTGAAGTAAAATTATTTTGTTAAAAATAATTTAAAATTGCTTTGGAGGCTGGGGATATCGCTTGGTGGCAGAGTGTTTCCCTAGCATGCACAAGTGCTTCCCTAGCATCCCTGGATTCAAACCTCCACATCACCAAAAAAATAAAATAAAGCAAAATAAAATAAAATAAAGTAAATCACCTTTTCCCTTTTGGAGTTCCTAAACATAGCATAATTTTTCAGAATATAGTGTAATAAAAGCAACATGTCCTCCTAGGAAAGCAAGTTTTTTCTTTGAAGCTTGAAGACTTTCAAAGAATAGTTAAAATAAGAGAAAAGAAGTTCAAGTGAATAATGAAACATGAAAGTCCAACAGTGAAGTCTGAGTACAAACTTTTGATTCAAAGCTTGAAACAAGACTTCTAAAGAAATGTCCTCTTCACCTGAAAGACAAGGAAGGAGCATAGTCTTGACCTACCAAAGAGGAGATTCAGGCAGCTTTTCTCATGCTCTTCCCTTGGTTTCTCTCCCCTTCCTCTTTCTCCAGCACTCCAGAGAATCAACACTTTCATAAGAAACACCCCCTGGCTCAAAATATGGTGTGAAGTGGAACACCAAGGAAGCCCAGCACTTTTGAAATCACTTTCATATAAATTCCCTTGGATTCAGGAAAGGAACACATACTACTCCCATGCTTGCAGTTACACACACACACACACACACACACACACACACACGAGAGAGACAGACAGACAGACAGGCAGATAGAGACAGAGACAGAGACAAAGAGACAAAGAGACAAGGACAGAGAGACAGGAACAGAGAGACAGAGAGAGAACTCTTCCTCCAGCTGGTGAAGGTTCCATCCACACAGAATGTAAGGTCTTTCCTTTTAGGCCTTAGCTGATTCCAGCATTATGTGTCAACTGGCAGGGTCCTACTTAACACCTATCACTGAGCTCTCATATTGTTGCAAGCAAACTGAATACCTGTCTATCAAAACCAGAAACCAAAATTCATGTACTAAAACTATGTAATATAAAGAGAGATGAGCTAGATATATTTGTATCCACATGGGAGATTTCAGAAGCTTAATGATAAAAATGAAGTTTAAAGCAGGAAGAGATGTGCAGTACTCCAACCTCAGCTTCCTCGTTAGTAAAACAAGGACTCATTCATTCAAGATGCCTGCTAGGTGCCAGGACATGTTTTATGCAGTACACATATAGCAATGAAAAATAAAAAAGACAACTTTTTATAGAAATTATATGCTAGTAGTATGAAACAGAAAGACACAATAAACACAATCGAGTAAAATTTGTAAGTTGGGTGTTTTCAATAGCTGTGGGGAAAACACAGAACAGAAAAACCTTCACATCAGAAGAAGTAGAGTAGAGCTGGGCGTGGTGGCGCAAGCCTGTAATCCCAGCACCCAGGAGGCTGAGGCAGGAGGATTGGTACGAGTTCGAGACCAGCCTGGGCTATAAAAGTGAGCTCAAGGCCAGCTTCAACTGCATAGCGAGACCCTGTCTCAAAAAGACAAAAAAAAAAAAATAGAGTAGGAAGTTTTTTGAATATAAGAGTTCACTAAAAAAGTGTATTCCAGCACAAATAGAGAAGAGAAATACAAACCAGGTAACATAGAAAATGTGCTTATAACAGAGCCGAAAATATGCTTTTGGAGATCTATAAGTAGAACTCCCTAGCCAGAGAAAAATGATCATGAAATTCCATTGACAGTGAAATTCCACAGGCTAATGAAAATAGAAGGGTTTATTTATTATTTGTCTTTTTTATTAATTATAATCATTTATTCTTTAATTTGCTGAAGTACAGATTTTCAAAGTAGTTTCTAATGATATTCTGGAATTTGGTTTTTTTTTGGTTTTTGTTTTGTTTTTTTTTTTGTTGTTTGTTTTTTTTTTTTGAACTGAGGATTGAACTCAGGTCCTTGTGTTTGCCAGGCAAGCGCTTGTTCTACTGAGCTATCTCCCCAGCCCCTATTATTTGTCTTTTTGAGACAGGGTCTAGCTATGCAGTTCAGGCTGCCTTCAGCTCACTTTTATAGCCCAGGCTGGTCTCAAATTCTCACTGATCCTCCTGCCTTGGCCTCCCAAGTGCTGGGATTACAGGCATGCACCATCACATTCAGCTAGAAGTTTTAAATCTTTTACAATAAGCCTTGGGAAATAATGAAGGTTGCAGAAAATATGGATAAGAACCGCAACATTATGGTGCAGTTATGTGCAAATCAAGAACAAGTTTAAGCGATTATGATTCCTTGAGGAATAAGAAGGCAGAGGAACCTGAGAGAAGCACAGTTCTTAGGAAGGGCGACCACTGAAGAAATAACTCAAAAAGCAAAAAAGGGACTTGGGACAGTGCCTTGACGTGCAGTGGGTGAGGATAACACTACTCTTCTAGAGATAAACAGAGGAGTAAGAGGGCTTTCGAATAAGATGAATGCATTCAATATAACGTTACATTTGAAAAGAAAGCAAAATATGTTCACCAGGTGAAAGGTGAAGAGACAAAGCTTCTTGTGAACACGTGAAACAAAAATTGGTACCAATAAAAAAGAAGCTCTGAATGGATGGACATTGTAGTTTCGGGTTCACAAAGGGAACTATATAATGCAGAGCACTCAATTTATAAGATTATTTTGTAATGGTCACCACACAGAGCACAAGAAATCTATCTACACACTAAGACCAAAAGAATCCAGCTAAGGCCCTTGATACCATGGTAATTTCCTAGAGCCTATGGCAATGTCCCCACACAGGTCCAACTGGGGGCCAGAAGCTCAGACAACGTCTCATGTAGGATTGTTTCATGGCTCTCCCCTGGGAAGACTAAAAATTCAGTGGTAGAAACTGTGGCAATGTGATGAAGGATTGTGCCAGCAGGCTGAGGGATCTGCACTGGAGCCAGGAAACAATGCTCAAGATAAGCACCAGAGTTCTCCCAAAAAATACCACAGCCATCCTCAGTGACAGTGATATCCCAAGCTCCTCCAGTAATGACAAAAGCTAAAAACCAAGCTCCCATCTAGAAAGTCAATGCTACAAGCTTCTTCAGGAGACTCTGCATGGCACCATCTTTGCCTCCAGTGCCAGGAGGTAATGTTCAAAGGGAGGTCTTGGGAACCACCCCCCTTGGGACCCACATCTTGTCCCTCTCTCAGACAGGATCTTCCTTTCCTCTAATAAAACTATTCTGCTTACAAAAAA
>PVJA010011483.1:0-54658 GCA_004027025.1 Myocastor coypus
AATTTTTTTTTTTTTTTTTTTTTTTTTTTGGTGGTACCAGGGATTGAACTCAGGACCTTGTGCTTGCCAGGCAAGCACTTATTCTGCTGAGCTATCTCCCTGGCCCCACAATATGCATAATTTTCAAATTGACTATAAACTGATATCTGCAATCTAAGCAACTACATCGAAGACAGCATGTGTAATACAAAAACCACAGCTGGACACCTTTCTTCTTGGTCTTCTAAATGTGTACTATTACATATTATTATATTCCCTTTAAAATAAATTTACAGGAAAAGTAAAAAAGACAAGAATAAAATTAAGGTTTATTTCCAAGATGAGTCAATTTTTAACTTTTTGTCCAACCTTGCATACCTACATCTGTTAATCTAAGTAACAGATTTGATGTTAAAAATAGGTAACATTACCACCATTGTTAATTTGCTATTTGTGACTTAAAAATTTGTAACAGATGTGTTGTCGTATGTTACCCTGTTTCTGTGTTTGCATCTGCTATGTGTTTTTGCCATTCTTTTGCTCTTTAAAATAAAAATAATTGTTCAAATAAAATAAAATATTTTATTAATAAAATAAATTATTAAAAGTAAATAAATAAAATTAAAGACAAATATAAAAATAAAAGCAGAATTACCCTTAAATATGTACAGAGAAAAGTAAAAATGTAAAAATAATAAAAATAAATATAAGCAAAGAAACATAATTGTAGCTAAATATCACGCAGCCAGGAGTACATAAAACAAATATATTTTAAGCAAATAAAACATTTTCCATAATTATAATTAATTCTAAAAATGTATAGCAAGAAGAAAAAAAATGATTAAAAGAAGGGTCTGAGACATTAAAATAAACACTAAGCTTTTTACATGATAGATCTGTGGTGATATATAAATAAAACTAGCTTTGTAATATGGTAGCGATAAAGATGAATTTAGTTTACTGAAAATACACTAAGATGGTATCCTAATTTAAATAATTCTTAAGTATTTCATTAGAAAGGTAGAAAAAGAGAGAGCTCTATATAGTCAGTCAATTATAGCTTAATGTGAATAGGAGATTACTAAACTAACAGAAGTATTTTAAAACATGTAGAAGGATGATAACTAAAGAACCTCAAAAATATGTAAGAACTATTTGAAACCACAGCAACATGGAAAATCTGTGGGGAAAAGTGCGAGGTTAAGGGGAGATAGGCAATGAAAATATGAGGAGATGAATATAGACCCACACAACTACCTTCAATAGCGCCCAAAGGAAGAAATCAAGAACCTGAGACTTATAGCATGTTGTTATGTAATATCTCTGACCTAGTACCCCAAATCAATACATCTAACATATATTGATACTTTCCTGTTTTTTTTTCAAAGACACACACACACACACACACACACACACACACACGCAGTTATTAGTGTATGTTTCCTCTTTGGAACCATAGCACATTCAATTTTTGATCTCCCAACTAAGTTGTTAACCCTGCAGAAGAGTCCTTATAATATAGGCTCTTAAGATTAACATCACTATATTCCTACATGTCAAACACAGTAGAGATGACATGGAACATGCATTTTCCATCGGTCATAAATATTTTAAACTTTAAATCCCTATAGAGTGTGAAAAAGAAAACAGTTACACATTTTACACAGAAATTTAGGAAATTAACAATATACATAATTGTAGCATGACAATCTTATCTTTAATTCATTTTGATTTTAGTTTACTGCATGGTAATAGGCCTGAGTCAAGTTTTAGTTTTTGGCATATAGAGGTCCAGTTTTTCCAGCACCATTTCTTAAAGAGGTTATCTTTCTTCTAGTAAAAATGTTTGGCCCCTTTGTTGAAGATAAGTTGGCGAAGTGTGCTTGTAGTTGCTTCTGAAACTTCTAATCTATTCTATTGATCTTGAGGTCTATTCTTTTTTCTTTTTTTTTTTTTTTTTGCCAATGCTATGCTGATTTTATCACACTAGCATTGTCATATAATTTCCACTCAGGAATTATAATGCCTCTTGCCTTGTCTTTGTTGCATAGGATTGCCTTTCCTATTCTAGTTCTTTTCTGGTTCCAAACAAATTTTAGGAATGGTTTCTCAAGGTCTGTGAAGTATGTTGGTGATATTTTTTTTAAATAGGGATTGTGTTAAATCTGTATAACAATTTTGAAAGTACGGCCATCTTCACAACGTTAGTTCTTCCTATACAAGAGCAGGGAACATCTTTCCTTCTTCTGAAATCCTCTAGGATTTCTTTTTTCTGAGTATTATAGTTTTCATTGAATAGGTCTTTTACTTCTTTAGTTAGATTAAATCCTAGCTATTTTATTTTCTGCAATGCCATTGTAAAAAGATATTTTTTTTTTTTTGGAATTTCTCTCTCAGTGTGTTTGTTATCTGTGCAGAAGAATGCTATTTACTTTTAGGTGTTGACTTTGTGTCCTGTTATGCTATGAATCTGCATAATAATTCTGGTTTTCTTGGTAAGTTTTTTTGAGTCTTCCAAGTAGAGTATCATGTCATCTGCAAATAATGATAGCTTACTTAACTTTTTCAATATTCTTGTTCCTTCAATTTCTCTCTCTTGTCCAATGGCTGTAGTGAACAACTCTATAACTATATTAAATAGGAATGGTGATAGAGGATATCCGTATTTTATATCAGATCCGACAGCAAAGACTTCAATTTTTCCCCATTTAAAATTATATTAGCGATTGGATTGTCATAGATGGCTTTAATCTGATTGAGGAAGAAGCCATATATTCTAATTTTTTGTAAGACTTTCAACATCCATTAGTGCTGGAATTTGTCAGAAGTCTTTTTTGCATCAGTTGAAAGGATCGTTTGGTTTTGTATTTGCCTCCATTTATATAGTGTATTGTACTTATTGATTTGCATATGTTGAACTATCCTTGCATTCCTGGGATAAATCCTACCTGGTCATAGTATATAATCTTCCTAATAATTTGCTGTATTCTATGTGTGAAGATTGTATTGAGGATTTCTGCAACTATATTCATTAGAGAGATTGGCCATTAGCTATTTTTTTAAGTTCCACCTTTCTCTGGTTTTTCTATCAGTGTAATATTTGCCTTCAGAAATGATTTTGTGAGGATTGTTTCCTTTTCAGTTTCGTTGAAGAGTCTGAAGAGTGTAGAGATTATATCTTCTGTAAATATCTTGGAGAATTCAGCTGTGAATCCATGAGGACCTAGACTTTTCTTGGCCGGTAGGTTTTTTTTTTTTTTTTTTTTTTTTTTTTTTTTTTTTTTTTTTTTTTTTTTTTTTTTTTTTTTTTTTTTTTTTTTTTTTTTTTTTTTTTTTTTTTTTTTTTTTTTTTTTTTTTCCGTTGGTTTTTATTGAGTTTTTGAGAGTTCTGTGTCTTCTTGAATTAGTTTCATTAATTTGTACCTTTTTAGGAATCTATCAATTTCTTCTGTGTCTTCAATTTTGTGAGAGCACAAATTCTCAAAATAGCCATTAATGATCTTCCGAATCTCCACTGGGTCTATGCTAATTTCACCCTTTCAATTCCTTATTGCTTGAATTTGAATTTTTTCTTCCCTCTTTTTGATGAAATGAAATCAGGACTTATCAATTTTCTATTTAATCTTTCAAAGAAGCAGTTTTCTGATTTGTTAACTCTTTGTATTGTTTTCTTCATGTTGACTCAATTAGTTTCTACTCTAATCTTTATAATTTCGTCTTATCTTTGGGATTTTTAGAAATTCCAGCTGAAGCTTTAGGGTGTTTATTTGTTCCTTTCCTATTTTTTTAATGTGGGACCTCACAGCTATAAATTTCCCTCTAAGAACTGCTTTTATTGTGTCCCATAAATTCTGAAAAGTTGTGCTTCAATTTTGAATGAATTTTAGATATTGCTTAATTTCTTGTTAAATTTCATCTGTAACCTATTGGTTGCTAAGGAAGTTGTTGCTTAATTTCCATGTAGTTCTGTTCTTTTTTTTGTGTGGTTTCTTTTGTCATTTATCTTCAGTTACTGTGGTCAGATAATATGAATGAGATATTTTCTGTTTTCTTGCATATACTTTAGCATGATCTATGGACTGGTATGTGGTCTATTTAGAAAATATCCCGTGTGTAGCTTAAAAAAATGTGCATTCAGAAGTGGTTCAGTGGAACACTCTGTATATGTCTCCTAAGTTAATTTGTTCCAGGTTTTGTTTCAGTTCTGCTACTTCTTTGTAAATTTTTTGTTTGCTTGACCTATTTTTTTGGCATATTGGGGTGTTAAGGTCTCCTTTTAAGATTTGTTGTGTTGGATGTTAGGTTTTTCATGTCCATTAAGATTTGTCTTATATATCTGGGTGCTCCCATGTTGACTGTGTACATATTTATAAGTCTTACCTCTTTGACTTGTATTTTTCCCCTAACAAGTACGTAGTGCCCTTCTATGTCAGTCTATCATTCTTGGTTTAAAGTTGAGGCCATCTGTGAGCAGATTGCTTCCCCTGCTTTTTTCTGAGGTCCTGGGGCATGTAATATTGTTTTCCATCCTGTGACTGTCAGCCTATGATTTTTTTTGAGTTAAGTGTGATGCTGCTTTTATGCAGCATATTGTTGGGTTTTTCTTCCTAATCCGCTTGTCATATTGAGCCCACTTACATTGATGGTTATAACAGAGTTGTGTTGACTTATGCTTGACGTTATTTACCTGCTATTGTTTACTCTGTGTTTAATTATTTACCCTATTTGTTGGATTCTTTACATTCTCATTTGTGAAGTTCTGGTCCTGTTCATCTCTCTCTAGAATATCTTTTTGTAGTGTGTGTAGCATTGGTTTTGCCATCATGAAATTCTTCAGTTTTCTTTGTCATGGAATTATTTCACTTCTCCAGCAAACTTGAGAGTTTAGCAGCTTATAGTAGTCTGGGATAGACTTTGTTTTCATGAAGACTTGAAGTATTCTGCTTAATGTTCTTTCTGACTTGATGATTTGTGAAGAGAAATCTGTCATTATTTTGATGGGTTTTCCTTTAAATGTTTTCTGTTTTTTTTTTTTTTTTCTGGAGGCTTTAATATATTGTTGGTGTGCTGGATTTCTGGTTATTATATATCTGGGTGTGTTTTTAATTGGGTTTATGCTATTTGAAGTTTTATAAGCTTCAGTTATCTGAATGTCAGAATGTTTCTCCATATTTGGGAAGTTTTGTGGTATAAATTTTGCCCTTTTTTATATCATTTGTATTATCCCCTTTTTCATTGATGCCTGCTAATCACATGTTGTTTATCATTGCATTGTCTTGCAGATTTTGAATTAATTTTTCCTGAATCTTAGTTGTTTTTAAAGATTTTTTCCTACCTTTTTACTAGCTGCAATGGTGTCTTCAAGATTTGAAACTCTCTCTTCTCTTTCATTCATATGATTTTATCAGCTGGTGCTTGAGATTTTAATTTTTTTTTTGTATCTCTATGAGTCTGGTTCATGCAATTTGTTTTGTCCTGTATTGTTCATTCAAGGATTCAATTATTTTTCAAATTTACTCTAAGTTCATAAGAAGCAGTTATTAATTTTTTCTTTATATTTATCCTTTCTTTACTCCAGAAATTATTTTTGATCTGATTTACTCTCTACCTATTTGCAGTTGTTTCTTTACTTCAGATGCTATTAGTTCAGGGATTTCTTTCTTTTTTTAACTTCAGTAGTTATTTCTGATTTGAATTCCTCTATAAGTGTGTGCATTTTGTTTTTTTCCTTCAGACTCTATTATTTCAGAAATTTCAGCTGTGTGGTTACAATTTTCTTCTATGCTAGTGTCCCCTGCATTTGTTCTACGCAGGCTTGAGGCCTAAGATTGCATTTTGCTCCTTATCTGTGTAATTTTGTATAGCACTGTGCTCTAACCTTTGGTGTATGGCTTTGGGGCTATTATATCTTTAGCACCTATAGAAATTCTTACCCAAGCTAGATTATATGGTTAAAGCAGTTATAGTTTTGTATTCATAGAACTACTGTTAAGAACACTAATAATGGATAGTGATATTTAGTAGCTGACAAACTTTTGTAACTAACAAGTTTATGCTTTAGACGGAAAGAGCAAATATTGTGTTTTAAATAATGTATATAATTAGATATTATGTTGGAAACTTCTATTCAATTTAGTTCCCCTAAGTCCTGTCTGATCACCTGGTTACCTGTTACTCCTTCTGTAGATCAAGAGAAAAGGAGAGAAAACATAGTCATAGATCTGCATCTAGCAGAGTGTCTAAGCTTACCAGGGCTTGATATACCAATTTTAACTCATACCAATATGCCTGTCTTGGGTCCTGCTGCTATGCTCTGGTTGTTCCTCCTGCAACCCATGGGAGTGACCCCCATACACAAGGTTGCGTATGTTGGGTTGTTGGGGATTCACGGGACCTGGAGCAAATCTACCACAGAACTCTGGCCTTTGCTGTGTCTGGGGGGGATCCAGCAGATGCAGAGCAGAGCGTCTCACACACGCTGGAGCTACGCTGGGTCTCCATATGTATATGTAAATATCCATATATTAATTTTTATGGAAATTCAAAGTAAATTAAGATATCATTTCATATCTAACACATAGAAGCATATTAAAATCTATTGTTTAAAGGGAACATTAGTGAAGAGAGAACAGAAACATAAAAATGGAAGTATTTGCAATTTTTCTGTAATTCAATTTTATTCCAAAATAAGTTTGTTTAAGGAAAAGTAGCACCTCAAACAATATCAGGTACAGAAGATCAATTCAGTAAATATTACTGCATGAAAAAATGTGTTAATGAGAATGTAGCACAGTATTCATTAGGAACTGTCTTCCTAATTATGTTTCCCAAAAATTCACATATAGAAATTCTAACTCCCAAGGTAATAGTGTTAAGTGAATATGACTTTTAGAAGGTAATGAGGTCACAATGGTGAACTTTTCTGAGTGGCACTGGGGCCAATCATCATTCGGTGTCTGGAGTTGGCCTCTTGTCAGGCTTGTGTGTGGTGCTTCTAGAGGTGTCTTCATTAGCACAAGAAGAGAGGGGAAGCAGCCTGACAGTTCACTATTCTCTAAAATATGGAATTTACTTACTTGGTTGAGATCTTGTTTTCTATGAGGTTTAAGGAGATTGCCCTGAACTTTACCTTTCCTTTTCTGTTCTTCATTAGTAGTTGTATCAGGGTTTTACAACAACATAATTGGTATTGTTTTACCAAGGGATACTATTCTCTTCGGTTATGAAAAATGAATATTTTTAGGCTTAAGGAGAGGCATAGTGATAATTCAAAGCATTATGAAAATAAATTCTATGTGAAGTTAGACAGTACTTCTTAGTAGTGTCCTCACATATATACACATAGCTTGTATTCTCAATCATTATAGGCTGAAAACTTGGTATTATCCTCCCATTGTTTCTTATTATCCAAAACTCAGTTGACAAATGAAGAAGTAGAGAAGTCAGGTTTATCTGTCCATGCCCTTTCCGAAACCGCAAACACAGTAAACAGAGAAAGTAACTCTGTGCTTTGTGGACTATGTTGGTCACTGTGCTTTAGAGAAGTAACCTTTAGTAACAGATTTTTATAGTTCCAAAAGACAGAGGTGACCTGATATTGTCCTACTTCTCCAGAAAAGGTCAAACTTAAAACACTTCATCTTTTCTACTTATGCTGTTTAGATTTTGGAAATCTGGAAATGGAGCTAGTGCGATTAATTTTATTTTATTTATTAATATTAATAAGAAAGAAATAACGATGAGACAATTTCACAAAAGGTTAGTAGGAAATATACAACAATTAATACATTGCATATTGTTGTCTTAGTAGTAGTTGTTCAAAGTACAAGATGCAGACATGATATCTTGTTGGAACATTATTATACAGAACATTATTATACATATCTTTCTCGCAGCTTCTATCACATTAGAAAATGTCTTGCAGATTTCCTGATGGCTTGCAGGACAGCCCACAAACATTATGGAATTTTCCAAATGCATTTTTAGATTTGGACAATATTTCAGCTGCCCCTTTCGAAGGTCTGGGGTGACTTGGCTCACATGCCAATGAAGAGGACTATGCTGCCTACTGTGGAACAGGTGCCAGGGCTATATAATCACTGCTCTACAGAAGGCGATCTCCTATTATTAATAAAAAAATGAGCATACATTCATATTTCTACCCATATGTATGTACAGTGGGTGTCACCTATTAAAAATACATTTCTTCCCATTATTCATCTAAAAAGTGTGAAAGAAAAAGTAGTTGGTATGATACTTTGGGGTCCAGGGGCAGAATTTTATGGTTTATGCCTAGTTGTCCCCCCAAAGCCTCATGCAATCATGGGCAGCGACTTCTAGAGGTTGAGATTTTGATGATTCGTTGGGATTATGTGTTTTACTACTCTTGGGATTATGGCCTGAGTAGTGCTGAGACTATGGGTGTGGCCTGAGGCTGATAGGCTAAGACAGAGAGCCTGACAGAATTTAAAAAGAGAGTCACAGAGACAGACTAGGACTGTTGCTATCTGCTGTCCTGGTTCATCAATTGCCTGTGTCGCAATTGTTGCTGTTCTGCCGCCATGAATTTGATGCTCTCTGCCCTGTTTCACTCAGTCTTGGGCTAGCTGAATATGGACTGAAACCTTCCGTAACTGTGAGCTAAATAAACCTTTCCTTCCTTCATCTTGAGTGGCCGGTATTTGTCTTAGCACGGAGTAAAAAGCAACTATGACATAGTTACAAGAATATCTTGTACATTGAGACTAATCTTGGATCAATTACAAGTGAGTTATAAGATATCCACATAGCTTGTATTCTCAGTCATTATAGGTTGCAAACCTTTTAAAAATGTAGCTAATGTTTTAAAATGTTAGAGGCTGAGGAGATAGCTCAGTGGCATACACACTTACCTGCCTGGCAAATGCAAGGTCATGAATTTGGTCTTTGGTATCAAAACTATAAATTATGTCATTGTTATTATTTTAATGTTTTTGTTTTGCTCCTTAAGAAATCTATATTTAAAATTAAGATCCAGAAGTTATTAACTGATAGTTTATTCCAAAAAGTTAAAGATGTTCCTTTTTATTTAAGGTTTGTTTCCTTGTGCAGTGTATGAGGAAATGATTCAATTTAATCCTTACTCCCAATAAATACCTATAGTGTCATCATCAAAAAAAGAAAGAAAAGTAATCTTCATCAGATTTTGTTTAAACTGATTGGGTTTTATTTTTTTCTCCTTCCTCATTTTGTGTCTTCCTCAGGTTTATGGCCCCAAAAAGGCTAAAGGAATCTTTTAGAAAATTGAAGAAAATCCTTTGAAAGTTTTTAAGTAAATAAAACTTTGGGGTGAAAATAAGGGGATGTTTAAATTCTTTCTACCTGATACATGAACCCATGAAAAGTTTCCTTAGGGAAAGGAAAAATAGTAAGAGACATAAAATACAGAAAACAGCACTGTGTCATACATGTAGGACTTATTCCATGGGCAACATCCTCCAGTCTAATAGACTTCCAATGGCTAAGGCGTTTGCCAGTTGATAGTGGGACATTTTGGTTCTCATCAGCAGTTTTTGAGGGGCAAAAAGAAAGATAAAAGAAAGGAAAGGAAAAGAGAGGAGAGGAAAAGAAAGGAAAAGATTCATTAAATCAGTTTTAATACATTTATTATTATTTATCCACACATTTATTTTTTTAAACTCTGTGAAGTCTCCAGTTATATTGTTACAAATAGAAAAATTACATTCTTTGATTTACTTTTATAATTACATACCACTTCTTCATGTTCTTACATTTGACTTTTCTTTACCCTGGGCATTATGAATCATTTACATGTTTAAGGCACTTTCTCACTTTGCTTCTTTATTTTGGATAACATTTTATTTCTTTAGAATTGCAGTAATTTCTTTCCTTCCATCTTCTTATGCCTTGCCATCTCCAACTGAGGTTGATGTTTAAAGTTTTAATTGGCTGATTTAAATTTCACAGCAAAGCTAGATCTCCTGAACTAGCAAATTCTACTATCAAGTTTAAATTATACATGATAGTGAGTATAGGGTTTGATTTTATTAAGGATCATGTTTTTATGTAAAACATCACTTCTTTTTTTCTTGATGTACTGAGAATTGAATGCAGGGAATCTTAGTTGCTAGGTACGGTCCCTGTCACTGGGGTGAACCCTTCCCCACATGCTTTGGAATATCAAAAGCAATTTCAGTAATATTTTTGTAAAACTAATATGAAAAAAAAACATTAATGTGGTTGTTCATGTCTGCAATCCCTGCACTCCAGAAGCTAACAAAGGAGCATCATGAATTTTGAATTGGCCTAATCTACATGGTGAGATGCCTAGCTCTAAAGAAATAAAAATCAACAATATTTTAAGATACACATTTTTGTAAAACAATAAATCATGTGATTATAGTTTCCAGCCATGCAAGACTTTAATAACAAAATAATTTAGGGCTGGTGTGATAGTTCAGCAGACTATGCACTTGCTTTGGCAAGTTCAGGGACCAGGGTTTGATCCCTCCTCCTGCATGTTGAGTAGGCCCCGCCATCAGTGTGTGCTGAGCTTTTGACAGTCTGGGTGTAGTGGCTGGCACCTGTAATCCCATCACTGGCGAGGCTGAAAACAGGAGGATACTATGAATCTGAGCTGCATAGTGAGACCCTATACCAAATACATAAAATGGGAAAAGTGACTAAATAAATTATTGGATTTTTTGGCTTCATTTATTTAAAAATTAACATTTCCCTTGATATTTATTTTCTTTTCATGTGAATTACTAAAACAAGGATGATTTAAGTCATTCAAAATATTAAAGAAATATTGTTCACATAGACAGTAATGTTTAGGGAGTTTGTCTATTTTAACATATTCAGACTTAAAATGATATGAGGAACTTCTATAATGTATATGCAACTATTTGAGTTACTTTTAGAAGTAGTAATTGACAAAGCAAATTACAGATTTTTCACTGTACATCATTTTTAAAACTCTAGTATTTGCTTTAATACATGAGGATCTGGATTCTTAAAAAAATAAGTGGTGAGAATACAAAATTGAAATACCTCTAGAAGAAGGTAGAATAGGAAACCACAGAGCCTGTTTTACCCCAGGTAAAAACTGACTCAACAATAATACATGAAACGCTTCCCTTTGGGAAGCTTGCAAAACCACCTAAGATGCTCCTGCATGCCAAATAGGAGTGAAACCAGACACAGATAAAGGTGGTAGAAAGTTAGTGATGCAATTGGAAAGAGATGTTGAGCCCCTGGTGATTTCCATGGCAGGTGTATGTATCATACATACATCTTATGGTTCTTATCTTTTGTTTGACTTGCTGTTTGTTTTGCTTTGTCTTCATTGAATCCAAGAATGGGCAGGAAAGGAATTCAGGTTAGAAAACACTGAGAGGAAACATGACAAATTGATCTAACCTGCATGATTGACTATAATTGTGTCTCCAGGTCAAAGAACAAAAATATCAACTGTCAGTTTCTCTCTGAGAAGGGAAAAAGAAAACTGAAAGATACATCTACAATTTATATTGTGGGAGCCTACCCGAGGACTGATTTCTGTTTTGCCTGAAGTAAATGCTGCCTACAAACAAGAATGACAAACTGAGGGATGCTGAGAACAAATGCAAATATCTGGACTATTACACCCTCATCACTGTCAACTCTTCCAACACTTCACCCCAGAACAACAGGCAGGACTCAACTTCCTCATGCTCCCAGGGGAGAGAAAGACTAGAAGGCATGAATCTAATGTTTCAGATTTTTGAGAAGTCTGCCCATGGGGTTGGTTGCCTGATTCAGGTTGCCACCATGACTTGCACTGTATCAAGAGGCCATTGACAGCTCAGTGATTTGCTGGTTCTTTAGAGGCTTTGCAGTATAGTAGACAGGGGTCAATGCAACACGTCAAACTTTCCTTTTGTAGAGAAAAGAAAGAAGAATGGAGCATTGACTCAGCATTTCAGCTTCTTGAGGGACTGCCATGGAAATTGTTTCTGTTTCCTCTAACTTGAAATGTTTGTTCTATAGACATACTCTGGAAGCCTGGGACTGCTGAGAACAAAGATAGATGTGGATAGTTTACATCAATTTCAAAGAAGGCATAGTAGTGCCAGATGGGCCCTAAAGGGACAAGAGGATATAAGCTTCAAAACAAAACAAACAAACAAATAAACAAACAGTCTCTGGAACTGATAAATTGCAAACCTAATTTTAGAGAATATGCATTCATAAAAAATGGATGAGAGACACCGATCATCTCTAGATTGGCTGATTAGTGAAGGTTTTCTTTGCATATGATATGTGCATAAAGACTGAAAGAGGTATATTCTTTTATTTTATTTTATTTTATTTTATTTTATTTTATTTTATTTTTGTCTTTTTGAGACAGGATCTTGCTATGCAGTTGAGGCTGGCATTGAGCTCACTTTTGTAGCCCAGGCTGGTCTCGAACTCGCACCAATCCTCCTGCCTCAGCCTCCCGAGTGCTTGGATTACAGGGGTGAGCCACCACGCCCGGCTCTACTCATTTATTTTAAATAATTAGATATTAAATATCAGCTTCAAGCATCCCCTTTTCTTTGCTACTCTCCTAGCAAAGGAAAAAAGAAATAAATCACTAGAAACAAGTCAGAAGTAATGAAGACATAGTCATTACCTAACAAGAAATTGAAATAACTCTAATAGACATGCTCAATATATTCATAGAAATAATGCACAAAGAAAAATAATACTAGCAACGAGAGAGAAAATATTGTTAAAACAATTTATGGAGATAAGGAACATAATTTCTAAATTGAAAAGCTCACTGGAAAGGTTAAGGAGAAAGCTTAAATATTTGATAAGAATTACTTAGTGCAAACATAGATTGTATGAAATCACTAAGTTAGAGAGTCCAATAAAAAATTTAAAAATGACTAAAGAAATACTAAGGGAAGACCTTAGTATTTCAAGCAGACAAATACACAAAATCTTAGAAACAGTTTCCAGAAAAACAGATGGTTAAAAATCTGAGGAACTCTACAGAACAAACGTTGAGACACTCAATTAATTCAGTCATAAGGAATCCAAAGAAATTTCCACTATAAATATGTTATAATAAAGATGTAAAGTTCACCAGCAGGAAAAAGAGAAATTTTGAAGCAGAAAATCAACTTGTCCTACATGTAAGGACTACATCTCTAAGACTATCAATAAGTTTCTCATCAGAAATCTTGCAGGACAGAGCAAAATAGAATGATTTATTCAACATGCTAATCCCTAGTATGTGGTGCCAGGGATTGAGCTCTGGTCTCAGCCCTTGCCTAAGCAGGTGTTTAGTCCACTGAGATATCTCTCTGGCCTGAAAAGTGTATTTTTAGAAAGATATCCCACTAGCTGCTATCCAAAATAAATTCACCGTAGAATTAAAGATCAACATAGTTTAGAAGTAATAGGATGAAAATAAAATCAGTAGATAATTAGCCAATAGGAGCAGTGGCTTTACTTATATCATAGAAGTAGACTTGAAGTATTAAACTGTCACAGGAGACAAAACATTCTATGATGATCAACCTAACAGTCACATAGGAGACTAAATGTACATATGCACACTATCTTGGAGCTCCAGGATATGTAAAGATAATATTGAAGAGCTGAAGAACGAGATACACAGTAACATATGAATAGACTTCACTACTACGCTTGCAATAATTGATGGAATGTATGTCCAATATATTTTTTTTTGTCTTTTTGAGACAGGGTCTCACTGTGCAGTTCAGGCTGGCCTTGAGCTCGCTTTTGTAGCCCAGGCTGGTGTCGAACTCGCACCGATCCTCCTGCATCAGCCTCCCAAGTGCTGGGATTACAGGCATGCACCACCATGCCCAGCTCATGTCCAATATATTAAAGAAAAGAGAACATGTAAAAATATACCATAGACACCAAAGGAACCTCTCATATAAGTACAGAACATTCCATCCAAAAGCAGTAGCACACATACTTTTTCAAGTGCTCACATACATCTTTGATGTATCACCAAACAAGTTTAAAAATACGGAAATTGGGATGAAGCGATATCACTTCAGTCTAAACACCTTCCTGGCAAGCACAAAGGCCCAGGTTCAATCACTGGTATCACACAGCCGGCTGGCCCTGGAAACTGGGCTCTCTGTTCCTGTAACCAAAACCAGGTATGGTGGTGCATGCCAGTAATCTAAGTGCTGGGGAAGCTGAGGCAGGAGGATCACTAGGAGTACAAGCTGCATTGTGAGGTCCTGTACCAAATAAATAAATAAATAAATAAATAAATAAATGTATTTAAAGATCAAAAAATAAAAACAAAACTATTGAAACCACACCGTGTGTTTTATTTGACCAAAACAGATAAAAGCTAATATTGAAGATGGCCAATAGCTGAGGTAGACAGCCTGAATATAATGTAGGAGAGACAGAGAAACAGAGTCTCTCTGTTGCTCTCTGTTGCCCTAGGTGGTCGGTTACCTCTGGCGCGATTGTTGCTGATCCACTCCCTGAACTGGATGCTCTCTGCCCTGTTCCACTCTGCCTTGGCCCATCTGAATATGGACTGAAACCTCCAATAACTCTGAACTAAATAAACCTTTCCTTCCATCATTTTTGGGTGATATTTGTCCCAGCACTGAGAGAAGAGTAATTGAGACAGCATGGAACTACCGGATTATTCAGCAATTTCATTTTTCGGTATATGTCCAATGGAAAAGGAATTAGTATGCCAAAAAGATGTCTGCAGTCTCATGTTCTTTGTGGCATTGTTCGTATCTATAGTATAGAATCAATCCAATTGCCAGTCAGTGGATGAATGGATACAGGAAATATGATATAAATAGAATATTACTCAGCATTACAAAGCAAGGGCATCCCATTATATACGGTTACATAGATAAACCTGGAGAACATGGCTAATGGAAATGTTAGGGGCACGAAGGCAAATACAGCATAATCACACTTTTGTGCACCTTCTGAAAGAGATGAACTCACACAAGCATAGAGAATGATGGGGGCCAGATGTTGGGGCACGTATGTGAAGTTATTGCAACCAAGGACACAATGTTTCAGCCACACAGAGTGGATAACTTCAGGAGATGTATTCTCAGCATAGTAATACGATTTTGTTTTGTTTTGTTTTCTCTTGGGAAATCAACAATGGTTGTTATAATGCACATAGTTGTCTTTAAATTAATTGTTCAGATTACCAGATATAGCATGCAAAATTGCTCCAAAAATATTAAAAAATGAAGGAGAAAAAATTATTTTAAGCATTAGTTGCTCCTTTTAATAGGCCAGCAAAAAATCAACAGTATGATTACCTAAGCTACCTTGTATATGTGTGTGTGTGTACATATATATATATATATATATATATATATATATATGATTCATACACTAGGGAGACAACATAATGTTTACACATGTGGATCTGTTTTACTGCTAATAATATGTACTGTATCTTTAGAAATTGCAGAGAGTGTATTAAAATAGTATCATCACAAAAGTAAAAAGAAAAGGATAACTACATGAGCAGTTGGGTACTTTAATTAGTTTAATTAATCTAATTGTGATAATCACCTCGCAATGAATAGATATATCAAAACATTCTACTTTTCTATGTTCAATGTGTATAAATTTTTGTTAATTGTATTCAAGAAAGGCAGAAAGGCAACACTACAAAAATTGAAACAATACATTAGGGAAAGATTTTCTTTGATAATTCTAACATATACTTACTAAATAGCACAGATCCTTCTCAAATTATTCTAAGAAATTATTAGAAACCTTCCAGATTATGTGTCCAAAATTAATTGATTCAATGGGACGATAAATCATAGAAAGAAAGATACAGGTTTATAGTGTGGCTGAAAATACCTGCAAAATCACAAAAGCCTAGCAAGCTATACTCAATAATACAATAAAATTATCGGATACCATTAAAATTCTTTATTACTGAATATAATAATATTTTAATGTACAAAAATCACAGAATTATTCATTATTTATAGAAAACAGGATAAACACAATATAATCATGTCAATGCAAAAGCATTGATAAAATTGTATAACTTTTTATGATAAATCTTCTCCACAAACTAAATCTCCTTATCATGGTATCTGTATATGAACAGACCACAAGTAAAATCATGATCACTAGAAAAATTCTGAATATTTTTCATTTAAACTCAGTAACTAGACAAAGATTGCTACTCTTTTCTTCCTATTGAGCATAGTAGTATATTCCTAGCTGGAGAAATTAACTAAAGAAAAATAAAAGTAATCCAAATGGGAAAGGTAATAGTAAAACTATCTTTGTCCTCAAAATATTTTTGTATAATAATTCTAAAGATTTCATATGGAAAAGTTGTTATAATTCATGAGTTTAGAAAAATAATTATATATAGAATAATCCTATAAAAATCAATTGTTTTTTCTATTCATTACCAAGAATAAGAAAAATGCTACTTACAACTACATGAAAAAATAAAGTACTTCAGAGTAAAATTTAACCCAGCAGGTGAAAGTAATTATGTACTGAAAACAGCAAAATAATTTTATAGTGTTCATATAGTGACTGGTGTTGACAATGGTTTTGACGATTACATCAAATGTATTATTAATTTTCCAACAATGCCCATATTAGGTCCATGAAACAATGCCCAAATTTGCCTCCAGTGCCACACAATATTATTCATGATTCTAAAGAAATTTTTTCACAGAAATAGAAAATATAATTCCAAATACTATTTAAAATTATGAACAATTCTGAAGAATCAATTTTGCAAACAACCATAAGTGAATGCCTCATGATTCTATACCTCATAAATATTGCAAAATTATAATAATCTAAATGATATTCTAAGTTTAAAAGATAGACATTCGGCTGAATTGACCAGAAACAAGAGCCCAGAATTACACTATGCAAACAATGTTTAAAACATTTTCATCTAAGATGTAAAGAATATATAATGGGATTAGGAGTTTTTTCATTGATAGATAGCATAGGGGAAATTGAATATACATATAAAAATATTCAGATATGAAACACATATTGTATTATATGCATAAAAATTTAATACAAGATGTACTAAAGGCTTAAATAAAAGACTGTAGTAGCAATTCCTAGAAGAAAACGTAGGGAATATGCATCTTGACAATGATTTCTTGATTATTACAATAAAAGCAAAAGTAATAACATAAAACACACAGTGGGGACAATATCAAACTATAAAACATTTACACAGCAAAGAAAATGATCAATAAAATGACAGGAAACCCCTGGGAGGGATGAAAATATTTGCAGCCCATGTGTCTGACGAAGGGTTAGTATCTAAAATGCTAGGAACTTCTATACTTAATGACGAAGCAACAAGCAAGACAAAAGGAAAATAAGAAGCTTCCCAAATCAGCACAGGATTTGAATAGTAATTTCTTTAAAGAGGACATACAAGTATCCAACAGTTGTATGAAAAATTGTTCATCATCACAGTATCAAGGAAATATAAAACACTATTTTAATGAGGGGCCCCTCTTTGCTTGCTAGGATGGCTATTATTGAAGAAGCAGTACATAAATATGGGTAAAAGCATGGAGAGATATAAATCCTTTTGTGCTTCCCTGTGGTTGAAAAATGATATAGTCACTATGAAGAAGTATTGCAGTTCCTAAAATATTAAAAATAGGAGTTCCACAAGATATATCAATATAGTCACTGAGAATTTAAGCAGAAGACTTGAAGACAGAATTGTGAAGAAATGCTTTCACCTCCTTGTACTGTGCAGCATTATTCACAATAGGTAAGATAGAAAGAACCTAGGTGACAAAGAAAGGAGGAGTGGATGAGGAAAATGCGAGATATATACACTTAATAGCACATTTTCCTGGCTTAAAAATAACGAAATTCTCACAAATGTGACAATATAGATGACTCTTAAGGGCATTATGGTGAGGAAAGTAAGCCAGTGTCAGGAAGACAAATACCGTATAATTTCTCTTATGTGAGTTATCCGATGTATTCAGTTCTTGGAAGCAGGAAGTAAATTGATGGTCATCAGAATTTAGTAAGAAGGGGCTATGGGAATCGCTATTTAATGGGCACAAAGTATCAGTCATGTAGAGTGAAAAAGTTGGGGAAGATTTTCTAAGAGGTAATCTGCCTACAGTTAACGCTATTGCACCATGCTCTTAAAAGTGTGTTCAGAGGGATTACTTCATGTTGTGGATTTTTCTAATGAATTTTCACCGTAAAAGAATTTTATAAATATTCCTTTTGATAAGCATAAATTTGTGTGCCCTCTAAGTGATCTTAGGGACTGATAATAATTTATGGATTTAAAGAACTTAATTTCTATATCTATAATCAGCAATATGAAAACTTTCTGAACTAAACTCTTAAAACATTTTCTTATGGGGGAAAAGTAGGTCCATGTACTCCTCTGGAGAGATATCCTTTCGTACCTGGGTTTGTCAGCTTTCCCATTGATAAAAACCAGGACTGGATACTCACAATTTAAACGAATGGATTTAATTGGCTTCAGAGGTCTGTGGGATTAAGTCCATGGTTGGTTAGCTCTAAGGCAGGAGACTATGGTAGAATGGTGAGGCAGAGCAAAGATCCTGGCTCATAGCAGCCGGGGATAAAAATCAGGGTAAAAAGCCTGGGATAACTGGGGAGGGACTAGATATAGACACAGATAATGCCCCCAAGGTGCACCCAGACACACCCAAACGTGTGCTTTACTAACCTTAAAGGCAGCTAATAGTTAATTAGCTTGACAAGCTTAATCCTCAAAATACCTTAGCGTTCACATTAGCCAGTCAGCAAAGGAGTCCATGGGCTGCTGAGCAACTGAGGAATAGGGGACTCCTCAGAAAGACACACGGAGTTGCACTTGCCATGGAGGATGTGCCCACACATCAGGCCACGCCCCTGCTGTCTGTCATTAAACATAATTGTCATCTCATTTCAAGTTGTCATTTTCCATAAACAAGGAACTTCCATATTCTCCATTTGTCTTCCTTAAACATGCATGTTTAAAATGATGTTGCTGTTATAGGAGCTCAGAAACCAAACATCAGAGCAATTGTAGTTCAGAAGTCGACCCAGGAGCCAGGTGTGCTGACTCATTCTGATTCAGTGTGTTTCCTGCTCAATCCTTTTTCTTGTTTCTTTTTTTTTTTTTTTTTCCACCATGATGGATTTTGAGGAGATTTGGGGACACAGGATGGTTTGGTGGTAGAAATGCATAAATAAGGCAAGAAAATAAATTTAAATTTGGTAATCCTCTTTACAGGACCTCAAAAAAATCTTCCAATATATTGATATAAAATTAATATGCAAAGAATATCTATTGGGGATCCTGTGGAAAATGAGTTTGATCTGCTCATTCCTTGGAAATTTATGTTGTTTCTTTTATTTACATCAGAAATATTATTTGAAGTTAGAAACTAGTAAAGGAGATCTTTTAATTTCTTTCATTAAGCTCATTATGCAATGGAACTATATTTATAATGAATTATATTTTCAGATTTCATATTATTAAGTTAATATATTTATAATGCTTCACTTCACAGCATATAATTTCAGGCTTAAAAATAAAAACAGGATCAAAATAAAGGTCTTGCTTATGTGTGTAGAGAATTTAAATTATTATGGATCAGAGAATAAGTTTTCATTGCATCCAATTATCTCTTTAATAGTTGACTTTTGGGAGCAAAGTTGTAAAACATGATTCTGTCTTCAGTTCTGCAACAAGTTCACGATGTTGATTCAAAAATGCCCACTTCCGTTATCAATCAGACAGAAGATAGTCAACCACTGGTATCTGAGATTTTTACGTCTCTAGTCTTTAATATTTTTCCACACTCTATTTTTTAAATAAATCATTAAAACAGTAACCTTTAAAAGTACATATCAGCCTAACAAGTAAGACTTATATGTTATTACTTTTAGTTCTCCTAATGCTATATATTTCCGCAATTATGCTCTACTAATTCACCAAGTGCATCTAATCATACCGTTTTTGAAATCAACCACCTGTACCATCATTTCTTGACCTTCTCTTTTTCCCTGAGACCCAATGTTTCACACACTTCAAAGCTTAAAATTTATATATGAAGCCAAATATTTACCTATATATCCAAAATTAAATTAAGATAATCTTATTGAATTCCCTACTATGCACAAAGACTAGATATCGCCTTAGGACTGTTATGGTTTGTGCCTACATGTCCCCCCCCCCCCAAAGCCTCCTGCAGTCATGGGGCAGCTTCTGGAATTTGTGATTGATTATTGTGGGTGTTGCACCTCCCCTGGGGCAGGTAACTTGCATTTCAGTCCAATGAAGAGAAGTTAGCTGCTTGAGCTGCTACTACTCCTTTCTTAGCTCTTGCTCTTTGCCTGCAGCCATGAAAGGTTCTTTTATGCCCTGTGCCGCTCTGTGTTGGAGCCAGCTGAATGCGGAATAAAACCTCCAGTAACTGTGAGCTGAATAAACCTTTCCCCTCTTCATTTTGGGTGTCAGGTGTTTGTCCCAGTAACTGAGACAAGGACCATCTTTGCAGAAGGCAGTAAACATACAAATTAAAAAGGATATTGTCACTAAAATATTGATTTTTATTTTTCTATTTAATTGATAGACTCCTCTAATTGCTTTATGCAATAAAATAACATACTTATCAGTGTTCAGTGTACTCTAACGCCAGCTGTAGTAAACTCTAAAATATACACTTCTGATACATTAAAACCTTACTGAATATTGAGGGGTTTTTTTGGTCAAATGTGTAAGACATGAAAAGATGAATAACTAATTCTTCACTTGTTTGGGGACAGGCCACCATTTATAAAGCAAACAGACAAATCGAACACAGAGAGCACTCATAAACAAGCGGTATATTTCTTCAATCCATACACCCTGACCTTTCAAGATGAAAGGATAATAGTCATCTACCCAGAAAACAGGAGAAAAGTTCTATGTGCTGTTTATGGGATTTCGAGGTCACTTGCTTATGCTGAAAACAAGATACAATAGAAACTGCAGAAAGCACCAAGGAGAGGAATCATGGCTGCATATTTTTCTAAGCTTCCCATTCACTGCCAATTTTCATCTTTTAATAAGCCCCTCTGTTCCGCAAACTAAGAACACATTCTGTTTATTGTGTGGCTGAAACACCCTTCCCCTTATGTTCAGCTGTCTATCTATGCCCTCTTTAGAGGGCAAGTAGTGGTCTAAATCAAGAGCCCAACTGCATGTCTAACTCACTCAGCCTTCTTGTGATCGTATGACAGAGCTTAGAGAATTTGAGGGAGGTCCTGAAAGACAAAGCAGGATATTATTTCCAGCGAAGTCCTGTGGCTATGTGCACCTCTGTTGCAAGGACAATTAGTGTCTTTGTTTTGCCTCTGATCCTGAGAGTCAGCTTGACTGTCCCTTGGAAAAAACTTAAAGGATTTCCCATAGCCTTTGACTACAGACTATATATGAAACAATAAAACTCTGTCTTTAATTTCCCAGACCATATGTTTAGGAAAAACAGAAAGGTTTTTCTAATCCTCTGGTCACATTTTGTTGTGTTATAAATGAAATATAGTTATGAAAGTAAAACCTTGATACAAAATGCATAAAGTAACTTAAACACATTAAGTGTAGGCTTTAAACATATCAAATGAGATGTATTCCTGAGTCCAAATTCTTGGCTCACTGTTTCATATGTTCTTTAGTGCGGTCATCATTCTTCTCTCTACAACTTCATTTGCCCACATTTTGAAAATACTCAGAATTCTGTCAAAGGCATTTTTGAAATAAAAGACTTTTAGAAGCTTGAAAATGTAGCAAAATTTTTCAGTTAGGAGAAACATGGGAAGATAAAATTCTATGAAAATGTAATGCTACTGAAAGTTGTAGCATATATACAGACGATTACTTCTCTTACTTAAAAAGTGAACATGTCTTCTTGAGTGACTATCAGTATTAGGGGGCATCTGAGTATGAAATATTACTAACTTACTTTGTAGAAGAGATTGACAATGTGTTCAGTCGTGAGGAAAGGTCAAGAATTCAATAACTGATGTGTTTCAACGCTCTGGCACATTCTCCCTTCTCTTAAGCTTTAGAGTACTTGACAATAATTCAGAGTAAAACTTCCTATATCCTCATAAATTGTGTGGGGCAGCAGATAATTTCTACCTCACAGTTATGTCTTTTCTCCACACTATAAAACGAAGAGAAAACTATTTTCAATTTCCAGAAAACCATGTGGCTGCAGAGAGGACAGTAGTTGATGCTTCCACATTCCCAAGATTTTATTCTATTATTGCTTCAAACCACAGCTTGTAAGCATGGATTTGATAGTGGTATTGTAAACTCATAAAGGTGTTGTTTAGATGTTGTATTTAATTTTGAAACATTATACTTGCTTAGAGAAGTACTATAAAATTGGTGATCTAAATTTATTACTGTACATGTACAAGAAAATTGGAAGCAAATACTGAAATATTTTAGATTTTATTAACTTTGGTATCTGGGACAGACAGTAGTACAAGCTGGACAGTTTTTGGTAATAGAGTTCCACACTAACCCAGAATTATTCACCTACCTTTAACTGTAATGTAAGTGTAATATATTACAATATACCAGATTTCTAAAGAACTTTGTAATTCCACATGGAATTAATTTATTTTCTTTATAATTTCTAAAGGCCAGACCAAAGCGACATATTCTTAAACAAAGCAAAATGAAACAACAAAAAATAGAATAATCTTTTTGAATGAATAAGTGTCAATATTAGTCTTCCCAAATTATATTTTTAGAAAATTAAGAGATTGGATTAACTAACTTATCTATAATTATCAATCTACTTTATCAAATGTTATTTTATTAAAAGTCCAGGAACAGAAAGATATCGTTGGCTATAAAAACTTCTTAGATTTGTTGTAAAAATAAGTTTTTTAAAAAGATTCAACACGTGGATATGGTAGAGTATGCAAAGCAGGTTTTATTTCTTTTATTTCTGGAGTCAAACTTTTCTCTGTTATAAATATTCAGATATTAAGAACTCTACATTTAAAAGTGATGAATTTTGAGTTCCTACATTTATTAGTGTGAGACTTTAACGAGATAAAATATTTCTTTTTCGATAATAAAATGTCCCAATAATTAAGGCAGGATACATAAGTATGTATCCCTTTAGTCAGAGAGCAACAAACCATACCCTACAGGCAAATAGAGTGTCATATATTTCTTTCAAATGAGGATTTATTGGAGCACAATCACATTCATTTGGTCACATCTTGCCCATGGGTACTTTTCAGATAACATGGACTAGTTAAATATTGTAACAGACACCGTGTGGCTTTCAAAGCGTAAAATATTTACTATCTGGCCCTTTCAAGAAGACTGTTGACATTTACCATATATTAAAACAGAGGAGGAAAATGTCATGCAATTAAGATTATGATTGCAAAATAATGAAAAATTTCTCTGAGTTTTAATGATGGGAAAATGCAGAATTTACACATGAGGGAATTAATAGTAGTAACATCATAGGAAATGACTTCGAAAGCACTTGCTTCAGAACTGTGTTTATGTAGCAATAACACTTCTAGGCATTATTATTAATATTATTAAAATGTATAATAATATTTTTAAAATCTACTTATATATTATTGATTACACTGTATCAATAAATTTTTGTTTTGAACCTATTTTAACTCTACATGTTTATTGTGAAAGCAGAGTTACTAAATACCCTGAACCTGTTTCTGACATTATTATCATCTTACGCTGGCATGATACATCTGTCACTGATAATATGATCAATGTGTTTGTATTGATCCTTAACTGTTCAGTGCATTCTTGGCCTTTCAATGCTGCTTTCATCTGGTTTTAGTGTGACAGCTGATCACAAAACTTGGAACCTGTCGGACAAGCGAGTACTGACCTACACCTCTGTCCATATTTACCCTTAGTTTTATATCAACAAATGTCCTAAGTTTGAAGATCCCATCCAGGCTACATAAAATTTAAAAGTCTGATGTTACTAGAGGTGGTGCTGCACACCTATCATCTCAGCACTCTGGAAGTCTGAGGCCAGAGAAGGGCAAGATCAAGTCCACCCTCGGCAACCCTAAATACCCTCCCATACACACGGGCACACACACGCACACTTCATACCTCTATAGTTGGCTAATGTAATGTGTTCGGAGGAGGAAGAACCCTGAGGAAAGGGTGATTTCTTTGCATACCGCATCAACATCACATGTGTCTTGTTTACTTTTCTCTCATTGCTAGGACAAAGTACCTGGCATCCAAAATTAAGGAAGGAAAGGTTTGCTTATCTTACAGTTAGTGAAGATTTCAGTCCATATTCAGCTGGCTCTAAAGCAGAGTTCACATGGAAGAGAGCAACCTTCATGGTGGTGGCAAAAAACAGAGAGCAGAGGGAGGAGTACAAGCAATAATGGCTACAGCTACCAAGTCTTTCTTCTCCTTGTGTAGCTTTCAGGCTATCTGCCCCAGAGTGGATGTAGCACTCACACATATAATCCCAGCCTTGCATCATGAATTAATGACAAACTCTAGAAGCCACCCCAAAGTCTCCATGAGGCTATGGGGAGACAACTAAATACAAACAATAATAACATGGCTTCTGTACAACTTTTATAAAGTTTTTTTATAAACTCTTTTTATCTGGTTTGAGGTAGTGTTTTTCTGGTTTCTCTACTATAAAGTTATTTTTTTTTCTCACTTTTCATACAGTTCTCACTGGAGCATTGTTCTTATGCGGGTATAGTTGATTATGTCTACTCACCTCCGTGGTGGATTAACCATATAAATTCTGTGGCATTCTTCTGCGTGGGATTCTATTTTCCCTCAATCTACTTAAGTGAATATGGATTTGTCTATACTCTGTGTTATAACTTAACTCTTCTTTATTGGCATACTGTGTATACTTAACATAGTCTTATCAGGTTGTGCGTGTATTTGTACATGTTAAGAGCTTTTCAGATTTTTATACTAAACAGCACACCAGACTCATCCTATATATAATTTTTCTTCCCAGCCTCGGCACCAGGCATTTCTCTAGTTTTGGTGAGTCAGTACCCAAGATTTGAGAGCTTGATATTGCCATTGCAACCAGAATGTTATTGTTTCTAAGCAGTCTAAATAATATTGATAAATCATGTAGAATATATTCTGTGCACATGAACATATTGACCAGTGCCCTTTTGCATATCTACCTGTTAACTATACTGTGCTAAGTGTGAGTTGAAGCTGAAGTTTGCAACTGTCAGCATATGGATCATTTTTGCCTGCTTGCTTTACTTTTCAGTAAATTCCTTTAATGAGTGAGACTCCTGGCTCCGACAGTACTCGCCACTGTTTACAAACTTGCTAATTTCTAGTCTATGAGTATAGGCATTTCAAAGAGGTAATCCTATTCCCCATGGGAAGAACTTTAATGAAAGGAATATAATTTGCAGATATGTTTTCATTTTATAGCCTCATAAACCATTTTTACAACAACATTACTTTATGTAGTACTTTTTAGTAGCACATTTTCATGCATTACTAACATACAAAGAAAATTTGATCAAGTTATGCATCATTTCCTAGAATTGTTACTGTCTAAATTATTTGTAAATGTTTTATAAGACTTATTCTATGATGTATTTCATTTAAAGCTTATATTTTTTATTAATATCTACTCTGTGTTCTATGAGGGTCTATAAGTATTTTTTTAATATTTATTAATTCAGATTTAACATAAAGTTAGAGAAGTGATACCATAAAGACTGCCCCATGTATGGCCCATACAAGCCTTGCTCCAAGTTTCAGGAATACATTTGAAAAAATAAGGAAGTATCAGGCGGATTTTTGTTTTCATTTTTATCCTTCAATATACACCCTGTTAGTTTAACGAAGTTTGATATGTAACAGAAGAAAAACACACATGGTCATATCACCACTGTCAGCTTAAACATACTTGACAGATGGGCCAAACGTTCTCATTGAAATATTAAGAAAGATTAGCATAGAGACATAATACTCATATATCATAGAGGCTAATCATCAGTAATTAAACTTTTGCTAGAAAGGAAATGTAAAAGGTTATCAAAAATTATGAAAATACTAGATAAGCAAAGGAATAACTAAGAATTATTGGTGTGTAATTTTTAAGTTGATCTTTTAATCATGTTGCCTATTTTACCAATCTTTGAGATAAAAGTTTACCTGAAGAGAAGAAAACTATTTCTGTCTCATAGGAGATATAACCCTATAGGTTAATTCAGGTAGCTTTACTAATGTTACTACCACAGTCTAATACTGGCATTTCTCTATTATGCATAAAATTAATTAATAAATATAATTTCTTAAATTTCCTTGGATATCTCGTGCTGTACAATTCATTAATTAATGAGCATAAAAATTCTTTCTATAAGTTTATTTTATATTTTCATGGGAGTTTTGACTTCACACTTTTGAAAATCATCTTTGACTTGGATAGCATCAACACTATGTAAGAAAAGTATAACATTATATGATAGAAATAAATAATTTTAACAATATGAGAAAAATAGACCTGCAAAACAAATAAGTGAGCAGAAAGAAATCCCTGAAACAGAGTATAATGTAAAATGGAGCAAAAGAGAAAAATGAGATTTTTATTACTATCCAGTGTCCACTCATAAAGTGAAAAGCTAGATTTTCTGCTTTTTAATACATACTATGGCCCTAAAATTATAATGATGGATTGCAACAAAACAGTCAGTTCTTACCTGCCACAATTAATAGCAAGTGTGACCATAAATCTTGATGGTCACCATAAATGGCTTAAAAGCTATGTAGGGGATTAGAAAAGCACACTCATGGGTAAGTCTGTGAGGGTTGTGGAGATGCGATATCCATGTTATCTGATGCCTTTCTCTCTTGTACTCCTCCTACCCCTCCTGAAGGCGGTGAAGTGATCAGCCTCCACTACCGTCCCACTCAGCCAAGGTGTTCCTGCCTTAGAAACAGTTGACCATGGGTTCAGACATGCACATAATGAGTCAAAATAAAGCGAATATCAATTTCTCTGTGTCAATAATTTGTTTCATCGTCAGAAAAGCAGATCAGCATAGGGTAAAAGAGCAAATGTGCCCTCTCTTTATCAGATACTAGTGTATTAATCATGGATTTCCCATATTTATAACTAAAGAGTATACAAATTTGTTTTGCTTGCAAATTATTCAGTGTTAGATATGCTATTATAGCAGTATAAATAAAGTAAAACAGCAACTAAGCTTTTATGTTTAGTGAAGCTATCATGCACAATTTGAAGATTGACAGGTAGGAGTAAAGACAATTTATCACACAAAAATTCTCATTAAAAAGAAAAATAATGAATGCCAGCCAAAATGCAAATGAATACACATAACAGATAGTGGTTCCAAGCAAAATATTGGCAGATAATATTTGATAAAACTTGCTGAGAAATTTGACCATAACAATATTTAATTGAAAGAGCTATTTGTAGTGAAACATAAGACTAAACCATAAACAACATTTCAAAACACTACTTTTGTGTAATCAATGGTCCATTTCATAATCATGACTAAGAATAGAGCAATCTTAACATGATTTTGAATATTTAATAAGTTATTGGAAAGCAAATAGTCATAGACTAGTTCATATCATATTCCAAATGCACTAAACAAATGATTGTGTTGCATGCTGTCATGAAAACTCTCAGAAAATTTTCATATGGCATTTTAGGTATATTACACTAGTACATTAAATTGTATTTTAAACTCTTAGAGATATTAGAAAAACTTAGGTGTGGAAACATAGGACATGGATAAGTCTGTATGGGATTACATATTTAAGATCTGTGCACATTACGAAACATCTTTTTTTTTTTTTTTTTTTTTTTTTTTTTCTTGGTACTGGAGTAGAACTCAGGACCTTGTGCTTAGCAGGCAGGCATTTAAGCTACTGTGCTATCTTCCTAGCCCAACTCACACTGTTTTGTACCTCTAAGCTGTGGTGGCAATAATGCGCAGAAACATAGGAAAATGGCTAAATTTTGGACATGCTTGAGATTTGATTTGGGGAGTATAAAGTACTTTTCAACCTAATAAAAATTTTATGACTTAAATGGAAAACATTAAAATCAGAATAAAATGAAGAAAGTTAACATAGGAGAGTTGGTGGGCAAAGAGTGAAATTAGCCTCCTCTGATTTTTAAAACTAAGTGCTAAAAGCAAATAAAAGAAATTTCCTAAGCATGATTTGAGTATGTATGTGATTTTTCTCAGTAATTAGAGAAAATAGAAATCTTAAGTAAAAACTACAAAATATACATGTAATACTTAAAATGTTCTATAGAAATTTAAACATTTCTGCAATACATAGATTCATATAAAACTGATAAAGGAAAGAAAAAATATGTAATATTCATTGCTAACATTTTTCAGAAACTGTAGGCCTCATGAGTTGTTCATTAGTGTTTATGTAGTTAGAAATATTTGAAGTACACAGATTGTATCTGTAAATATTCTTAAGTGATCTGTGTCCTCAAAACATTGATCCTGGGAATGTGCTTTTTAGAAAGAAATTTGTTTTTTTACTCAACTAAAGTCAACAGTCCTGTCACTGCTGTCAATATTTGAGAAGATCTAAGTCCTCAACATAATACATTACGTGATATATAAAATAGATGGAAAGTCTTTTTCTATAAAATGGAAGTAAAAATCTACAATATCTATGAATATTTTAAGGTGAAATGTTATAACCCCACTATCATATACATTAGTCAAAAAAAGTCACAGTATAAAATAATGGGTAATTCATAGGAGAAACAGTGCCAGATTCTAAGATTACAAAAGGGAAAAATCTCACTTTGATGCCCTTATGCCCTTAAGGAACAAGAGACACATTCAGAGTATTCTTTTGGCTTTAGAAATGAAAAAAAAAAGTATTACAAATTCAAGTTTCACGAAAGACAATAAAAGACAACAGGAAACAGATACTACAGAACAACTATAACTATTTTTATCGTGTTGTTTTCTCTCCAAATGTTGGTTTTATTCTCTCAAAAAATTTTTTGCACTCCATAATACTTCCAAGATTGTGTTCAATGCAGTTAGAAAATAAAGAAACTGTGTTGTTCTACCAAACACAGTTCATGATATTGTAGGAAAAATCACTTTGAGGATGTTGAGTCTAAAACGTAAATGATCAGTCAGTGTTAACTGATCTGAAGCTCTGACAGATGGCAAAAATGCAGAGGATCCTATGCCCTTGTCTACCGGGCAGAAGTTTCTTGTGAATAACATCTAATGGCAATACCTGGTCAAGAGAACTTAATGATTCTGTACTGGAAAATATCTCAGGAGAGATTCCAAGGTACCTAGATTTCTAGATGAATTATTTTATTAATGCCTCTCTCCATATGATTTTTCACATTTCATTCTACCACTATCTGTCACCATAGCTGATTGCAGAATGGCCATTAGTAAATAGTTCTGGAGTTGCATGCATTCTCATTCCCAACAGGGCAAAACTGCACTTGGAAGCCCATCCATCCGTAAGGCTGCAACAGCTTCTTTCCCAGAGAAAAAGGGGAAAGTTTCTTTCCCCTAAGTGAGTTTCTTGCATCACATGAACACAATTTATGGTTGTGTCTATAAATAGCTATAGTCAAAAAATGGGATTATGGCCTTCTATAACCAGAAATGATGCCAACTCCAAGATTTTATGTATTGGTACAGAAATCCAAGTGAAAGTTACTAAGGGAGAAAGAAAAGATAGTGTTCTCAGAACACCTAAATAAAAATGCTCATCAGCAAGTCACTGTGAGGTAGAATGTGAAAAAGTCTTCTCAAAAGGAATATTTTATTTATTTATTTATTTATTTATTTATTTTGTTCCAGGTTTTATTATGCAACTCAGACTTGCAGTGATCCTCCTGTCTTAGCCTTCCTAACACTGCGGTTATGGGCATGCACCACCTTGCATGGTTTTGGTGGCCTGCATGGCACGGGGTCCAGGGTGGGCTGGCATGGTATGTGGTACTGTGGATTGAACCTGGGTCCTTGTGCTTGCTAGGCAGGAACTTAGACCACAGAGCTATGTTCCTAACTCCTTAAAGAGCTTTTAGGAAGATGAAATCACTAGGACTATATGAAAGTCTCTACTGTATTCCTTTATGTCTTCAAACACATTCTGTTGATTTTTTTTCTCCATATGTGGAAGATACGTGAGGAAATTTCTGCAGTAGGTTCAGTCATCTTTGTTCTCTGGAATGCTATTTCAGGCATTTTGAAGTGAAAGGAAGGCCTGGAGTGCGGCACATACCTGTAATCCC
Organism: Myocastor coypus; assembly: GCA_004027025.1. Classification (NCBI taxonomy): domain Eukaryota; kingdom Metazoa; phylum Chordata; class Mammalia; order Rodentia; family Myocastoridae; genus Myocastor; species Myocastor coypus. Next base: position 30,336 of record PVJA010011483.1, read on the forward strand.
AGTTCTGGGAAAGTGGAGGTAGGAGGATTGCTGAAAGTCTGAGGCCAGCCTGAACTGCACAGTGAAACCCTGTCTCAAAAAGACAATAAACAAACAAGTAAACACATAAATAAAAATGCAAACAAATAAAATTTTCCACTGCTTATAACACACAAGATTTCCTTCTTTAATCTTTCATTCTAAAGCCTGTTTTTATTCCCTCTGCCTTAAACAATTGTTGTTTAGAGGAGTGCATGTACCTTACCATCCTCTGTACTTTGAGATTTTGTGGAGCCAGGAAAATAAAAAGTTGAAAAAGCCATCATTGGCTGCTGTTGATTTGTTTGATTGTTTTCTTTATTCTCAATTTTTTCTGTTGCATTTTCAATTAGGATTTTTCAATTTATGAGGTGCAAAATTATGCCCAGAAACAAATTATTTTTTAACTTTCAAATCAATATTCAAAATATGACATGACATACTTAGCACTTTGTTCAAAATATTGCATAGACATAGTCTTTGTATACGATGGTGGTTCCAATGGTCAATGAATAAAAATGTTCTGATATGTAAAGTAGGCAGGGCTAAGCTTTGAAGTTTGATAATGTATTTATTTCCTTTCATTTTGACTTTAAAATATTTTCATTTTACACTGAGTTTTTTGGGACATAATCACAACATAAACTGAAGAGCATCTGTGTGTGATGCCTGGCTCTTCAACTCCTAAGCTATTTCATTATTCTTTGTAGATAATATTTCCAGTACAAAATGCCCTTTCTGAAGGGCATTGCTTTCTGAAGGATTCTCTTATCCCTACTGGTAGTTCTGATCCAAACAAGAAGCTAACAATTTCATGTATCAGTTAGCATATACCTATGTCAAGATATTCGGTGTCACCGAACAATATACACTATTGATAAGATGTACTGGGGGCATTAACTCTCTTCCATGTTTTTGTTAGAAGAATAAATTTGAAAATTGGGAGGAAAAAACCACTTGAATATGTTTTGCATTTTCTGCCCTTTTCATTTGCTTTGGTTGATGCTAATTTTAGTGTTTCAGCTGCAAAAATGTTTTAGACCAAAGGTCGAAGGCGATATTCTACGGTCAGTACAGCAATTAGTCTCACATGTACAGCTGAACAGCTACTGTTTAAAAGGTAGAGGCTTTTATTCCCTATGCACTTTAAATGTGAGTCCTCATTCCCTATACCTTCCTAGGCAAAATAGAGCTTGCATTTTTATTTTTTACTTAAAACGTATGTAACAACTAAGGTCAGAAACTGAAAGAAAGGAATTCTATGCCTTAGTTAAGAACTAATAGCTGGAAAAATACTTGGAAATTTATAAAAATTAAATACACTATAAGAATTTCCAAGGTGAAATTCTGCACTTTGGCAATTAGGAGAAATGTAATCACGGACATTGCTATTCTTTCTCAAGTAATCTAGGAATGATTTTTACCTAGGGATTCATAGACTAGAGCTCCATTTTTTGCTCCATTATCTTTTAGGAAAGAGAATTTTTAGAAACAGACTTTGTGCTTTGAATATCTATAAGTCATCAACATGCTTTTATGGAGTGTTCAGATAAGAAACTGACAAAGTATTTCAACAAGTTTAAATTGAAGTGACAGTTTCAAAGAGCATATTTAGGCTATTTAATTCCATTTATTTCTGAGAAAGCTCAAGTAAGAGCCTTTGTCTTAAAAATAATTAATTTCAAAATAAAAGTTTAAAAGAAGTAATTACATTTCAAAGAAATCTCAAGCACCCAAGGCAAATCTTCAAAACCTAGCTTTTGTTTAAGGGAAAACTGGATATTATAATTGTGTACTTATTCCTGTTTCACATAATATCTGATACTGGTATTGGCAGACCTATGAGAGAATAAGCTGAGCTCATGACTGAGCTTATTTCTACAGGTTAGCTGACTTGATTTAACAGAACTATGATACTATTCAATGTCTGTTATAGCTAATTCTCCCAAAATATTATCAGGAAAAAAAGTATTTTATATATTTGAGGATGCATATTCATCTGAAACATGCCTTTCCTGGCCAATTTATAGGACCTGGGATGTCTGAGAAATAATGAGCAATACATTATTATATACACGGGGTTAAGCAACTATGAATGGGAAACTCTTTTAGAGAACTAGATTTTCTTAAGATTCTACCATGTCCACTTTGTGCTACCTTATTACTATGAATCAATAACAAGCACAAATTAGTTCCCCCTCAAGCATAATGATACCTTCCAAAAATGTTAGGCTTTTTACTAGCTTAATTACTGACTCTTTATAATCAAAGCATGTATGCATGTGAACTCCTGCATTTTTATACATGTACACATCCCTGTATATGTAGAGAATTTTTCAATAAATTCTTTCTCTTAATAAATGTTAGTACAGGGTCTACAGGGTTTCACTACACAGATCAGATTGGTAATGATCCTCCTGTTTTCAGCCTCTGAAGCACTGGGATTACAGGTCCACACCACTCCCTACCCCCAGGGGTGGGGCTGGCATGTTATAGGTTCTTTAAGACAACTTTGTGATAAAGAAACCTATACTTTTAGATCCTTCAATACTTACTGTCTTGATTTGAGTAGTATATAGATGGCATATATCAGTACTAATTTTAATGTCAGCTCTTAACAATTTTAGTAGTTTATAAGAACATAGATGCTCATTGAACTAGGCGCTAATATCTATTTTGTAAAAGTGTGAGGAATAAAAGAAAAGAATGAATGGGAGAAATATATGTAAAGTTTCAGTTTCCAAATAATTCATTTAATACAAAATGTATACTGCATTTACTCATCATATGATGATATATAATACTTTAAAGATAAAAGGAAAAAGGCTAAAGACATAGAAGCAAGAAGAAATAAATAAGGTAAGAGAGACAGAAGAAAAGGAAACTTCTGTCTCTATGCAGCTATACAATAATGTTGGAAAAATATATCACGTGCTCATCATTGTCGTATGTGTCCCTCCAATGACAGCAACGCAATCATCATCTGAAACAATTAATAAAGGAAATTCCGTGCGAACTCCTCTTCATCATATTAGTATGGATAAATAAAACATGCTTTTGGTTGTTTATATCTATGTATATTATCTATCATTCCATCTACATTTACCCATCTGTGACTATATAATATAATAATATATTTTTAAAATTTTATGTCTAAAACTAAGAATCACTGACTATCGCATATTAAGGATATATAAAGCACTGTTCTGGTCATCATAATTTGTTTGCTTTACTGCTGGGAATCAGATAAGCACTGTCACATAGCAGGAAACATTAAACAAATGGTCTGGGGTAAGGTTACATTTATTTCTGTAGCAACCTCCTAAGTGAGGAGCTAATTGGACACCTATGTGAAAGCCTATTGAAAAGTAGCAGTTCCATTTAGCCCTAAGTCAATAAAAACAACATGAGCCTAATTTGTTTTTATCACTACACCAAAAGAAATTGTAGAAACATTTAAAATCTGCAGGAATTCATTGCAGGATATAAATATGCTTACTTTTCCTTTGTTTCATGGTTTCTAGATATGCTCTTCCAAGAGGCTCATTAATATTCACAATTTATATTTTTGCAAGATGATAGCTAAAGCAAAATATTTGGATAACTGAATCCCCCAGTGTACTGCTACTGGGACTAATGAGATTGTTCATTTCAGAATTGTTGTCATAAATGTTTTACTCATTAAATACACAAGAGACACTACAAGGTAAAGGAGGGATGTAGAGTCCCTAGTAGTTTGAATTCCTGCTCAGCTCAGCCTACTCCATCTCTATATTTCAAATATCTGAAAACAGAATGGAAACAACGTTTAAAAGGCTAGGCTATAAATATGCTGCTCCTGCTTATTTCAATTTAAATGTTTAGGGCAATAATAAGTATATTATTTCAAAATAAAGCGTATTATTTTATGGTCAATCTTTTGTTAGATTGGTAAGCTGAAATTTGCCATCATGGAACCATCTGTAAAATGGGGCTGACAATTACACATTTTCCTTTGGTTTTGTTGAGAATTAAATAAACTAGTTTAAGCAGAGTACATAAATTAATGCTTGATCATTATATATAGTACTTGGTAACATACTATTATCATCTGAACTGGATAGAAAATCCCTGAGTATGAATTAATATAATTATGTTAGTTTACACTAATATTTTTTCTAATATGAACATTGTAACCATGCTGGTACATAGAACTCTGTATTCGCTAAAAGCAAAAAGAAATAAGTGAGGTAAGAGACAGAACAAAAGGAAACTTCTGTCTCTACGTAGATATACAATAATGTTTGAAAAAGTAGAAACGTTACTCTGAAAGGTTATACAATAATGTTTGAAAAACATTATTGTATAACCTTTCAGAGTAACGTTTCTACTTTGAGAAGCTGTCAAAATTACTACAATTTATCAAGCTCCCCAAGATAGACAAACTATTTTTTGATCAATGATACTTCTTAATGTATAAATAGTATAAAATATTCATGGATTAAAGTAGAAAATTTCCAAATATGTTCAGTAACATTATTATATAATATAATATATAATGCATATTATATTATATAATATATAGTAATATAATATTATTGTGTTTAAATTTTGTTGTAACTGATGCCAAAAATGCTGAGTGTGTGTATGATATATATGACAGCCGTGTTACAAATACAAATAAAATAAACAAAATGTTAAATATACCCATGGAAGCCTTGGTTTTCCAAGGCATATAAAAAAGTAGAGAAAAAGACTAACAAAGGATGCAATTTGAAAAGTTGCAAGTGGTTTCCTAGATAGTGAATGAAAAAGGAACTATAATGTAATGCCTTTTGCAGAGATTTCATATCAATTCTGAGTTTAAATGTGTTTATCTGGATTATGAGCTATGAAAAACAGCTGTTATTTTTTTTAGTGTTTTCTTTATTTGTTTATTTTCATTTCATGTATTTGGTACAGGGATTCACTATACTGCAGAGACTCATAGTGATCCTCCTGATTTTAGCCTCTCCAGCACTGGGTTACAGGTATGTGCTGCCACACCAAGACTCGGTTGGTCACCAGCTCAGCAGCCTGGGGGTGGGGCTGGCACAGCATGAGGGCCTGGTGATTGAACCTTGGTTCTTCAGCTTGCCAAAGCAGGCACTTAGTACACTGAGCTATTTTGCTGGTCCTTTTTAGTGTTTTAAAGTATGCTAAATGTAATGGCTCCAGTCGATCCTCATAGATAAAAAATAATTTGTATTTCAACTAAAAAGGACAAAACAAAATGAAAATGAGCACAGAGGAAATATTAGATTTTGTAAGTGCACTTTATTTAATGAACACACATAAAAATACATACACATGGAAAAATTACCCTTTCTTTTAAAAAATATTTTTTGATCAGTTTCTTGAAGGTATTTTTCCCAATGGAAAATAAAAATATACATTTTAGAATAATACCTATACTAGAAGAAAATATCATACCATGTCTTATAAGTAGATTGTAATTCAAAGATACAGTAAAAGCTGGGCGTGGTGGCTCACGCCTGTAATCCCAGCACTCAGGAGGCTGAGGCAGGAGGATTGGTGCGAGTTCGAGACCAGCCTGGGCTAAAAAAGTGAGCTCAGGACCAGCCTCAACTGCATAGCGAGACCCTGTCTCAAAAAACAAAACAAAACAAAAAAAACCAAAGATACAGTAAAAAATAAAACAAAAATTAAGATTAAACAATATACAGAAAATTAATTAAATATTAATTAAAATTAAAGTAAAACTTTCAAAACAATATTCCAAAATTAAAATTAAATTGTAAGTACAACTAAGAGACCAGAATGTTATATATCACATGTATGAATCTGTGAACCATTCAGACTACTAACATAGTGTTTGAATAACTTCATATAGAGAGATATATATCTATATGTATATATATATATATATGTAGTATATGTATATAGTGTATATATATATATATATATATATATATATATATATATATATATACTAAGGGAAAGTTTCATGATAAGAAAGAATTACTAAGAATGAAACATAACACAAAGACTGAAATGGCAAATATATGATCAGTACTCCTGACAGTTTGGGGTTAGGATGTCGCACAAAGTTCTAGTATGTTATGGACATGGATGAATCCGTTATACATACTGGTGGACAGATGTCACTTGTGGGACTGAGTTACTGCTCTTTCCTTGATATCTACCCTGTATTTTATTTATTTATTTATTTATTTATTTATTTATTTATTTATTTTGCGGGACCGGGGTTTGAACTCACGACGTTGCACTTACCAGGCAGGCACTTGTGCCACAGAACTATCTCCCCAGCCCCAGTATCTACCCTGTAGACTCAAACAGAATCAAGAGCTATAGGGTGCAGGAGAAATCCATTTGTAGAATATGCTGATAGAAATATTTTCCTGCTGAATATAAAAGAACAATTGAAAGAATGCTGTTACACACTTCTTTTTCTTTTGTGTTTAATTGTTTGCCCTATTTGGTGGATTCTCTCTGCTATCATTGATGGAACTGTGGCATATTGATCCGTCTCTAGATTACCTTTTAGTAGTCTGTGTAGGGTTGGTATTGCATCATGAAATTCTTTAGTTATTCTTTGTCATGGAAGTATTTCACTTCTCTATTATACTCGAAAGAGAGTTTTGTAGTTCGTATCAGTGTTGGTTGAATTTGTTTGTCTTTCAAGACTTGTAGCACTTTGCTCAATGCTCTTCTCGACTTGGTTGTTTGTTTGGAGAAATCTGTTGTTATTCTGATGGGTTTCCCTTTAAATGTGATGCGCTTCTTTTCTCTATGGGCTTTTTTTGTTGTTGTTGTTGTTGTCTTTTGAGACAGGGTCTCACTATGCAGTTCTGGCTGGCCTTGAGCTCACGTTTGTAGCCCGGGCTGGTCTTGAACTCCCACCGATCCTCCTGCCTCACCCTCCCGAGTGCTGGGATTACAGGCATGCACCACCACACCCGGCTCCTATGGGCTTTTAGTATAGTGTTCCTGTGCTGAATTTCTTGAATCGTGATTATTATATGTCTAGATGTAGTTTTAATTGAGTTGATTTTATTTCGAGTTCTATGTGCTTTGGTTACCTGAATGCCAAATTGTTTCTCCTTATTTGGGAAGTTTTCTGCTATTACCTTTGACCGTATTCATTTTACATCATTTACATTGACTCCTTCTTTCTCATTGATGCCTATTATTCTTACATTGTTCATCTTTGTATCATCTTGAAGATGTTGAATTATTTTTTCTGTGTCCTAGTTGCTATGCAGAGATATTGTCTTACCTCTTCACTAGCTGCAATGGTGTCTTAAAGGTCTCAAAGTCTATTTTCACTTTCAGTCAAATAGTTTTGCCCGTTTGTGATTGAGGCTTTAATTTACTGTGTAACATTTTGAATCTGCTTTGTGTTCTTTCCTATATTGTTCATTCAAAGATTCCATCATTTTTTTCTTCTCTATTTTTAATCAATATCTTCCTTAAAAGCACTTAGTACTTCTTTCATTATACTTATCAGTTCATTTTTACTTCAGAAATTATTTCTGATATGATTTACTCTATACCTGTCTGAAGTTGTTTCCTTATTCCAGACACTATTGCTTCAGAGATTTCAGGTGTGCGATTTCAAGTTTCTTCTATACTATTGTGTGCTGTATGTGTTCTGAGTAGACTTGAGGCCTGAGACTACATTTTGTTCCTTCTTTTTTTTCATTTTGTACAGCACCGTCTTCTGACCTTTGGTGTAAAGCTTTAGTTCCTCTTAACACCTGGTTAGGATCTGCCAAGTTCAAACTCATTTAGGTGGGTGTGGCCTGGGTCTGGCTGCTGTGCCTAACTTCTTCCTGCTGCAGCCTTTGGTAGTGAATCTGCTGTACCATTCTGGCAAGATGTTGTGCTACTGGATCAGCTGGGTGGGTCGTGCCTCTATCCTCTCTGTAGGAGGTTTTGCCGCAGGGTTCCACACTGGGCATTTCTGATGAATGAAGTTCCATCACTTAAGGGATTTTGATACTGGGATTAACGGGGATCTGTTGGTCCCCAGGCAGTCCCACTCACAGGCCCAGCCTGCATGCTAGGTCAGATGAGTTTCTGGCCGGCCCAAGGTGGTTTCACTCATACATTGGGCCTGGACTTTGGGTGGAAATGGGGATCTGGCAGGCCCTGGGAGGTCCCACTCACAAGGTGGGGCTTAACCCGTGGGTCAAATAGTTTCTCAAAGGTGTAAAAGCAAATTACAATACTAGTAGCTTGGTAAGTAAACAAACAAACAAAACATACTGGAACCTTTGATAAACTGTCATAAAGTATATATAAATTGAAAATGTTTTTTGGAGGGCTTTTAGTTTATATGCAGTTACTAAGTTATCTATACTCAATGTCTCATATAGCCTTCATGGCTTCCCTTCCATAAAGAGACTTATTATTATTATATTTTTTTTACCTGAGAAACAATTATCAATTGTTTTATGTATGTTAGCAGCATTGTTATAGCTTCAATGTGGTCTTTCTGCCTTTCTTCAAAGTGGAAGATATATTATCAAATAGGAATGAACGAGTTCTTACACAAAAATAGCTACTTGAAAGTGCTAAGAATGAAATTAAACACCTGTCTGTTGGAGTGCATAACAAATGCATTCTACTTGGAATGATTAGAAACAAGAGAAATATGTGAGAAAAATGATTATGTGAAAGACTCAAAGTGACAGAAAGGAAGTTGCCTGGAGAAGGAGAAACCACCAGGTACCACGTGGTGGAAAAGCAGCCAGCAAGCATGGGATAGCACAGCTGAGTATGACTATCAAGGCTTAGATGGGGGGAGCCTGAATTGGGAAGGTCAGCACTAGCATGTATGACATTAACAAGGAGAAGACACCCTCTTGGCTTTCCTACCAGGGTTGTCACTTTTTTCCCTATTTTTATACTTTCTGATATTTCCAGAGAGATGAAAGTTTGAACGTCTGTGTTTGTATGCCAGGGGGAAAACAAATACTCAGCAGAACGAGTGTAAACTTCTAAATTCAGTGACTTAAAACCAATTTCTCTTCTGTTCTAAGGTAGAAAAAAAAAACAACTAAGCAAATAAATAGCAAAGTAAATGTTGCAAAAATGTTTTCAGCATAATATAGTGCCTTTAAAGAGAAAATTCCAAAATATCTAGATGATTTTGAAGCCTAATGTACACACTATTTTAAATGTGAATAATGACGATAATAATTTTAAAAATTTGGATAACACTATCAAGCTCCTAACTTTCAGCTCCAAAATCTATTCCTTGAACTCTGTGATGATGGGGCAAGGACTGTGCAAGCTTGGGTATTCTTCGTCTCTTATCTATATTCCAGTAAGCACCAGGAAGGGAAGAGAAGGGAGAAGGCTTTATTGCTTCCTGCCTCCTGGCTTCTGTCAGCATCATCCTGACGAAGTGTGTTTTCCCGAAAGCAGACTTCAGCTCCAGCCCTCTTGTTGAAACACTGTAACTATACAGCTCTAAAGATCCCAAACCAGTAGCTGAACACAGAAGAAGCCTGTTTTCCTGTCCTGGGTTCCTGAATTAGAAAATTTGTTCATATATTCCTTCAGATGTAGGGATTCAATTGTTCTCTGTAGGTATTATCAGTATGACCTCAATATTTTATCTCCTTGATGATATATGTGTGTGTATTGATTCGTTGACTCACTGATTTTTGTCTTTCCATTTTGGTTGAAGGAGTTACATACCTTAAAAATTCTTCTGTTGCATTAAGTGACTGAGGTATATTTGTTTATGGAACAGACATATTTGAGTATAGCAACAGATAAAAAACAAAACAAAACTGTACTTAAAAATCTTCAGAAAGCTGTAAATACAATGGGAATAGAAAGAAAAAAGGAAAACAGAAGCCAAAACCATAATGAGTAAAATTCACGAATCAGCAGCCTTGCACTTTTGTTGCTGGCAATTGTAGGTCCTGAAAGTAATGTGAGGATAAGGGCTTAATGCAGGCATCATAGTTCTGCAAGCATAGAGAAAAAAGACTTAAAAAAATGTAGCTTTGGATGGTTACAGCGCTGGATAACATGATGGAGCTTGTGCACAGCTACTTACCACAACACGCTGCTAATTCGTGAGGTGGTTTAGAGTACACTCTTTGGAGAATGTAGACACTATTTCTAACAGGGTAATATACTAGAGGTGACTTTCCAGAGAAGGTCTCTGGGAAAGAGACTATAATGTTGAAATTTGTGCAAAGTGAAAACAAAACCTATGTTTATTAATCCAAACTAGTCTGATGATGAAAGTATATAATATAACCATTGTTAAATTTAAACAATAAAAATATTAAATCAAGACAAAAAAAACAAAGTGAAAACAAAATCTTAGAACTTTAAGAACTAGTCCCCAAGATTACAGATGATCTATGCAACAGTATATTTCCAAAATATAAAGCTGTGAGGTGAAAATAAAACAATTAATTTAAGTTATTTAAAGTTTAAAGAGACAAGTATGATCAAAGCTCCCAAATAAAGTTTTCTGGGAAGCCAGTGCAAGAAGGTAGATGAAAGTTCCACTTTGAACTTATAGGGATCATTTCCACTCAGAAGTTATTATTTATTTTCAGCCTAACAGAAAAGGAGAGAATATAGGGAGAGAATATGTTGGTGGGAAGGTATATATAGACAGATCATGTATAGCAGTTATGATTTTTTAGCAATAAATAATTCCTAGAATGTTTGTGCAACATAAAATATATATATATATATATTATATTATATATACAATATATATGTTATATATACAATATGTGATAGATATAGATATAGATATAGATATAGATATAGATATAGATATAGATATAGATATAGATATAGATAGACAATCAAAGTGAACACTCAACATAGGAAAAAGATAAACTATGGAATAGGATAAAATATCCAGAATTATGCATCTAACAGTGTCCTAGTGTCCATAATGTACTGAAAATCCCTACAAGCTCCACTGTCCTTGGATGGCATGGCTGGTGAGAGTGTAAACTCGTGCCTCTGTTTTCCTTTCCCAGGAATGTGTAGACAGTGAGAGGAGTGTCAGTTTGACTTCTCCTTTCCTCTACTGACTGGTTAAAGAAGTCTGACATCCATCCCTGACTTCCTCCCTTAGCCAGGCTCAGGTCCTGGAAAACTTCTGGAATGCCAGCAACACAGTAGCAGCCTGGTGAACATGATGGGCAGGTGGAACTGAAGATGTGGAAAGGGCTGATGCTGAGTAACAACGCCAGGAAAATGTGGCAAGTTCGGACAATCAGTGTGGCATTTGAGAACCGTGACAGGAGAAAGGGGTGTGGGCAGGTAGTTTTGCCCGTTCTCTTTTCTGGTATTTTCTCATTTTTTTCTTTTCCTTTTCTTTTTTTTTTTTTCCTATAAGTGACTGGGTAGAACTTTAACCATAAAACTAATCTTATCCCCTAAATCCAGGGAAAATATCAGACACAAACCCAGCAAAATACCACCTGCACTCTTGTCCAGAGTGTACATTTCTTAGATCCACCTCAAACCTACCACAGACACTAGAGGAAGTTAACTATTTTCATGTTTCTGTCTCATTGGTTTCCCTCATAGTATTTGGCAGGTGTAGTGTTTAATCGTGCCTGTTGTTTTTTTGTTATTTATTTTTTTTGTGTTCATTTGTTTTCTCTTTCTTTGCTTATTTTCTCTCTGTTCTGTTCTGCTTTGTTTTCTTTCTGTAAGTTGTTTCTTTTATATGTGAGGATATTTTTGATTACTCACTTTTTCTTTCTTTTTTATTTTCTGTTTTCTTTACTTTCTTCTGTTCTCATGTATGATTTAGAACACTAATATTTCTTTTTTTTTTTTTATTCTACTTGTCTTCTTCCTTGCTTGACTATATGATAAACTCACGTGAGTGCACAAAGCGTCTTCTCTTTCTGGTTCACATGAGAATTCCAAGGACTTCTTTTTCAATTCTCCTCCAATCCTTCCACCCAAATTTAGGTGATTGTCCTGTACCTGCAATAATGTTTTTATTGTATTTAGCCTCATTTGTTTCTGTATTCTACCTCCTATTTATTTCTGTTATCTTTTTAAGAAAAGATCTTACTATGTAGTTCAGACTGGACTTGAGCTCACTTTGTAGTCAAAGATGATCTCAAACTTGAAATGATCCTCCTCACTCAGCAACCTGAGTGATAGAATTAAACGTATATGCCACACCACCCCTTGTGACCCTCATACTCTTGAGACTCCTTCCACAATAACAGGGTAAAATCACTCTACTATCTGGAAATAATGGCATACAAGTTTCTGGTATGCTTTGGATTGTAATATATTTCTTCACTTTCCTCCTGTGGTTGGAGGTATCATGCTAATAGCTATCACAGTTTGTGAGTAACTAGGCTACAATTTAGTCATTGTCAACTTAACTATTTTAATGAAAGTGCCACAATGCCCACATTTCCCTCCATATGCCAATACTGTGATTGTAAAACATCATAAATATTGTCATAGTCCAGTGGCCAAAGAATGGGCCATAAGTCACATAGATAGCATCTGCTCAGTCTTATTGTATTGGGAAAATAGATTCTTGGGACACACATAAAGAATAAGCATCACATATATCTTGAAGACACACAGAGATACCTCCTAGGAAAGTGTTGACAAGTTTGTCCAGGCTATCTCAAATAGGAAATCGATAAGAACTAACACAGAAAACAAACAAACAAAAAAAAAGGACAGAATATAGAAGCAACAATGCACATAAGTAAAACGCTATCCCAAATGCCCAGTCAACCCAGCACAAGTCTAGAGCACAAAGAGATAGAGGAAATCAGAAACCAATGAATGGAATTCACAGAAATTATAGCAGTAGAAGTGAAAAATGAAATGGAAGAGTCCATAGGAAAAGCAATCTTCAATGTGTTAAAATAATAACTAGCAAAATAAAAAAAAATTAAAGCAGACACAGGTGAACAAATAGAGGTGATTCAGAAAACATCAGAATTCATGAATGTCATATACAAACAAGAAATGGAATCAGTCAGACATGTCAAAACAGAATGCAAGATATTTAAAAATTTCATTTAAAGTATATAAACCAGACTGAATGAAGCTGAGGATAGACTATCAAATATATTAGTAAGAGATGTGACTAGTGACCCAGAAAAGAAATCTATCTTAAATATAGAAAGAGACCAAGAAAAATCAATACAACAGCTACAGAAGGAATCCAAGAAGAGAAATATAGCATTGATTGGAATCAATGAGAAAACTTGAGATAATAGAAAAGCCATTGAAACCCTCTTCATAGAAATAAGGGCAGTAAACATCCCAAATACAGATAGAGAATTTGGCATATAAGTAAATGAAGCATATAGAATTCCAAATAGCCATGACTATAATAAATCTACACAAAGACATATAATAATCAAGTTTCCCCAAATTCAGCACCTAACAAAAAGAAACATGTCACCCATAAAGGAAAGCCCATTAGAATCACAGCAGACATCATAACAGAAACACTTGTAAGGAGAGTTTAGGTAAAATATTTCAAGATTTAAAGGAAAGCAGTCTTCAACTATCTTTCAAAATTGGAGAAATATGGTACTCCTATGCAAAAAAATAGCTGAAGAAATTTATGAACACATAACCAGATCTACAGAATTCTCTGAAGGACATATTAAAATGAGATAACAAAGACCACAGACACATCAACACCAACAGAAAGAAACCAGCAGGTAAGGCAAACAACTTAGCAGAAGAAAACATCAGGGAACTTGCAACAAGAAAAAGATAAGTCAACATCTATTAGTTATAACCTTTAATGTGAATGGTCTCCATTCACCAAACAAATGAAGCAGACTGGCAATGTGGATCAAGAAGAAAGATCCAACATTATGCTACATTTAAGAAATAAATTTAACCCAAAACAGAAGTTCCTACACTGAAGACAAATGATGGAAACCAGAAATAATAAAGGGTAGCTATTATATTTGCAACCAATCCAAACCTATCAAAAGAGATAAAGAAGTTCACTACATACTAACTAAGGGAAAATTCCAAGAATAACAATTACATATATTTATTCACCAAACACAAGCTCGCAACTACATAAAATAAATATTAACAATCATGTAAAAAAGATAAACTAGCTCAGTTACACTTTGGTTTCTTAATATGCCATTCTCACAAATAGGCAGATCACTTAGATAAAAAAAAAAAAGGAATATTAGAATTAAACTAAGCTTGCAAACAAGTGGATTTGGTATATATGGCTACAGAGTGTTACACTGAAAAATATTGAAATACTCATTCTTCTCCACTGCAAATGGAACATTCTTCAAAGCAGAGCACGTATTATCCCACAAAACATGATTAATAAACGTAGGCAAATCGCAATCATCCCTTGCATACTATCTCACCACAGAACAATAAAACTGGAAATGAATAATAAAGGAAATCACAAAATGTACGTTAACACATGGAAATTAAACAACACCCTTCTAATCTCCAATGGGGTAGAGAGACAATTAAAGATAAAATTAAATATCACAGACAGCTAAAGGATACAATCCTGATGACACCTATCAAAATTTATTGCATACAATGAAAACAATTCTAAAATGGAAAATTACCATGATGAACTCACATATCAGGAAAATATGAAAAGCTCAAATAAAAATCCTAACGTTCAACTTCAAATTTCTAGAAAAATAAGAACAAACCAAGAGACCAGAGAGTTTGCTCAGTAGAATAAGTGCCTCCCTGGCAAGGGCAAGGCCCTGAGTCCAAACCCAAAGTTCATACAAGGTTAAGAATTATAAAGATAATATCAGAAATAATTCAATAAAGACTAAGAAACAGTATAAAGAATTGATTCTTTAAAGGAATAAATGAAATCACTAACAAGTCACTACTAGCCAACCTCCTGAAAAAGAGGATAGAAAGGACACAAATTCAAGCAATGAGAAGTGAAAAGGAGGAAATCACAACAGATTCCACAGAAATCCAGGAGGTTATTATTAACCACTTTGAGAACTTACATTCTAATAAAATGGAAAACACGAAAAAATGTACAGATTCCTAGAGAATTGAATTATGAAATCCAAATCAAGAAAATATTTAAAATTCTGTGTAGGCCCATATCAGTCAACGAAATTGAATATGTATCTCAAAATTTACCAACAAGATAAGCCTTGATCCTGACAGATTTACTTTTTAATTGTACAATAAATTTAAAGAGCTAATGTCAACAGTGCTATAACTCTTTAAAGAAATTGAAAGGGAAGCAATATTTTTAAAATTTTTGCTGGAAGAAGTATTTTGCTGATTCCAAAATGAGGAATAATGAAAGCAAAAAGAAAACTATAGGCCAATCTCTAAAATGAACATAGATACAGAAATCCTTAGTAAAATACTAAATAAAACAGAATGCAAGAAATAAAAAGATGATTTCACATCGTGATGAAGTAAAAATGCAAGATGTATCAACTTATGAAAGTTAATAAATGTAATATACCAAAGACAAAAAATATCATCTCAATAGATGCAAAAATTCCAATACCCATTCATGACCAAAACTATTCAGAAAATTGGAATAAATGACCTTTGCATCAATCTTATAAAAGCCATCTATGACATACCAAAAGCTAACATCATATTAAATGATCAAATACTGAAAGAGTTCACTCTAAATTCAGGAACAAGACAAGGATGTTCACAATAACTACACCTATTCAATATCGTTCTGAAAATATTACCAAAAGCAGTTAGAGAAGAGAAAAAATAAAAGGATTTAAAATAGGAAAGGAAGAAGTCACATGTATTATTTGCAGATAACGTGATACTCTATACAGAATATTCAAAAAACACATAGGTTTACTATTCAAATTCAGCAGTCTAGAAGGATAAAATCTGAACACTCAAAACTCTGTAGAATCCCTGTGCAAAGGCACAATCTCACAGAGAGAAAACAATGGAAAGCACACTCTCTACAGCACCATCTAAATAATGAAATACTTAGGAATCAATCTAACAAGGGGATGTAAAAAACTGCACAGTACAAATTACAGTACTCTACAAAAGGAGATCAAAGAGTCAATTAGAAAACTGAAAGATATTCCTTGCTCCTGCGTAGGAGGAACCAATATATCTTCCTCTCTGCTAGCCACATTTCGAAAAATGCAGTACAGTTTTAATGTAATGCAAATAAAAATGCAATTAGCATACCTCATAGATCTCAAGAAAATACTCTTGAAATTCATTTGATATCAGAAGTTCTCTAGTATATCAAAAGCAATTCTGGGCAACATTAGCAAGTCAAGAAGAATCCCAGTCCCTGACCTGAAATTAAAGCACTAAGTTACTGTGATAAAATTAGCATAATATAGGCATAGGTAGACACACATGAACAAAACTCAGACTGTAAGAATATTACAAAGAGTCAACAAATGGCTTCTCATCTTATTAAAACAAGTTTAAATGACAGAAATAATCACCAACAGCATGAAGAGAGCCACCAGAGTGTGAAATACAGCCAGTTTTCCCTTAGACAAAGGACTTGTACCAAAAATATAGAAAGCATCAAAAAAATCAGAAACCCCAAAGCAAATACCCAAGCTAAATTAAGCATCTTAGATGAAAACATGCTTTTCGGATGAAGAAATGCAAATAGTAAATACATTTAAAACGTACAATATTAGACTGGTGAGATAACTCAGCAATCTAAAGTGCCTGTTTAGGCAAGCTTAGGCAACCACAGGGACTGTGGTTTGATCCCTGGCACCACATGCTGTCCTAGTCCCACTCCTAGGGAAGGCTGAGCCAGCCATAATAAAAAAAAAAAAAAGAAAAGAAAAAAAAAAGTATAACATCATTGTTATTTATGAGATGCAAATTAAACAACAGTGAGATTTCATCCTATCCCAGATGAAAAAGGGCTATCATTCAACTATCAACTGTTAACAAATGCTGGCCAGACAGGCTGTGGGGAAATAGAACCCATATCCACTGTTGGTGGGAGTATAGAATGGTGCAAACCCTGTGGAAATCAGTGTGGAAAATGCTTCAAAATCTAAGATTAGAGGTCCCATATGATACAGCTACTCCTCTTCTGAGTATTTTTCCAGAAGAATGAAAATCACAATGACGTATGTGCACCCACCTACATATGGCAGCACCATACATAGTAACTTAATCGTGGAAACAGCTCAAGTGCCTGTCAGCCAAGCAATGGATAAAAAAATGATGTGAAATTTTTTTTCATATGTTGGAGTAACAGCCATAAACGTGGATAAATTGAAGATGTTTATAGGTAAATGGATGCAACTTGAGACTACAGTGAAAAGTGAAATAAATCAAACTCAGCTGTATAAATATAATATTGTCTCAGAAGTATGAGAAATTCTGAGTAACTGAAGTTCAAATATAGCATAGATACAGTAAATTGGGAAGAAAATGTTCAACATAAAAATAAACTGTGATGGATGCAAGGGGGAAAGAAGAAAGGGAAAAGAAAAAGTTATGTATTTATACATAAGAAAGATAAGGTAGTTATATAGCTAGAGTTTTTAGTTCAGTGACAAGAAATGTTTGTGTTAACACTGTTTGGCAAAATTTTGCTTACATCTTGATTTTTGAATAACTAATGGAAAGGTAACAATAAGCGATGTATTAGTTATTGAACTTTCATACTAACCTGTTTTGAAGTTGTTTTATTATTTTTATTTTTTGTCTTTAAAATGAAAAAAAGAATTCCTACAAACCAACAAAAATGAAATATCTGTTGAAATGATAAATTAGAGGTTCCATGTTTTTCTTAGAAATGCATAGAATTTTCAAGGAGGCAGAAAAAAAATTTTTTTTTTTTGTCTTTTTGAGACAGGGTCTCACTGTGCAGTTCAGGCTGGCCTTGAGCTCAATTTGTAGCCCAGGCTGGTCTTGAACTCACACCGATCCTCCTGCCTCAGCCTCCCGAATGCTGGGATTACAGGCGTGCGCCACCACGCCCAGCTGGAGGCAGAAAAATTATACACAGTATCACTTAATCACAAGAAAGCCAAAAACCCAGGCCACACTGAGTTATCACATCAAATTCATTATAGTCAATGCTGTTAAGTATGTAGAACATAGTGGTTATTGGCAAGGATGGAAAGAAATTGGAACACTTTTGAACTGTTTGTGGAATGTGAAGTGGCAATTATATAAAACAGTATAAGAGACCAGCATGACAGCTTCTCAAAAATGAACACTAAAATTATCATATGACCCAGCAGTAATACTGCTGGAATAAAATGCATGCAAGTTAGAAATTCTGAGGGGCCAGAGAAATAGTTCAGTGGACTAAGTGCCCGCTTAGGCAAGTTCAGAGACTGGAGTTTCATACCTGGTACCACGTGCCATGCTGACCGTGCCCCTGGAGCACACTGAGACAGCAATGGAGTCCTGCTGTGGTGGTGCACACCTAGTATCCCAACTGCTGTGGAGGCTGAAAACAGAAAATTGACTACGAGTCTAGTCTAGTGAGACCCCATACCTCCACCTGAAAAAGAAGTTCCTGTGTATGTGCTTATAGCACGATTATGTGTAACAGCCAAATAGTGTCCACTCATGTTTCTAACTAAGCAATTTCAATGTGTTTATTTAACAGTGTTCATATAGGCATAGTCAGAATTAAAATCAAGGGAAATTCTCATATGTATTACAGCATGGATAAAATATTAGGACATTTTTCCAAGTGAAATATGTTACTAAAAGGATAAACACCATGTTTTTTTTTTTAAATACAAGTCCCCTACATTAAATTTATCTAAATAAAACTACATTGGTGGTTGTCTGAACTAAGTGGCTAAAAATAGGAGGTATATATGCATTTCCTATAAAAAGGAATGGTTCTGAAGAACGTTTATACATAATATAAGTGTATTATTATATAGTGTTAGTCAATTTTACAAATGAAAATAGCTGCATAAATTTTTTTAATACTTTAGAACTCTGAAACCATGTACAGTGTTTTGCACAACTATTGACAGTGTCAGCTGTCTGGATGAGTTACTGCTATTGTTTGACTAGTTTTCTCTCTGTGAAAGCCTGAGAGAATGTTTTCTCTCTAGGTGCCTCTCCTTAGGTACTCTATACATCATCAATCCTTTTCCTCTGTGGCCCCATAATCTCCTTGAACAGAAAGTTTGAGAAAGCACTGAGTTATAGGATGTTATAGTACAGGATCTATTATTTCCTGAGTTAATGTAAATCCTGAGGGGATTTGACTGATTTTAAGAGATACAAAAGTTAAAAGTTTTGTTATACAGGTTTTGCTTTAACTTGACCTTAACCACCCAGCAGAAACATTTAACTATGAGGTGTAAAACGTAAAGCTAGATTAGTATGCTGAGCTGTAAAAGGCTTAAAGCTTTCCACATTGCCACTTCTGCATATAATCCATTGTGGTTATGGAATACTGGACTATGTATACAACTACTTTCTCTTAGTTCAATGAGAAGAAATTTTTTGTACCAACAATGATTAGAAAACTATCATGTCTACATCCTGTGCTCTGAATAACTATAATGAAGGCAACAACATGTGTTGTATCAATTATTGGGAATGTACTACAAATGTGTTTTGAAAAATGTCATATTTTTATTTCTTACTAAAAGTAATAAGACAAAAATTTTAAAAAATTTATAACAATGAAAATATTTTTAAAATCTATTAAATAAATGTGTAAGACATTTGCCCAAAGACTTTGCCAGCAATATATACAGTTGGGACTAACTGAAATGATGATCATTGGTTTGGGGATATTAAAAAAAATAAAAAGCACAATACCATAGTTCTGCACAGTTATTAAATTGAAGAAATTGAAGACTACAGATGTAACATACCAAAAGAGTTTTAATCAACACTCTTTGATACTAATTATTAAAATAAAAATATAACAAATAGTGTAGAAAATATTGACAAATTATTTCCAAGTAAGGTCTAAGAGAATTGAAACTTTATTCATACTATTTCTACTTAACTTTCTCCTAGAATGAAAATTATTTGTAAGTCAGAAACTTTCTATGTTCCTATACATACATCAAAAGCTAAATGCTGTGCTGGGGAGAGGCTGGGAAAATAGCTCAGTGGCATAGGTACCGGCCTGGTAAGCACAAGGTTATGAGTTCAAGCCCTTGTACCAAGAAGCCCTCAAAGCTAAATGCTGTACTTGTTCATATAGGTGAATGTTTTGAAGTTCAATCGGTACCTCGTGTATTTCCCATCATTTTGAACATTGTCATAGTTTAATAATTCCAAAAGAAAATGTAACATTTAAGTAAATGTATGTATCACTATGGATAATTTAGTTTCTAACAATTTCTGCCAATAAATATTTCAAATATAAAAAATCCATGAGTATTGAGTTTATCCTATAATGCTGTTGAGTAAAAACAGCAAAAAAAATTATTTAATTAAAAAAAAAAAAAAACACTAAGCTAAATCCAGAGTTTAGCAAAATGAATGACTCCAAAATAGAACAAAAATTCATGAAAGTTGGTGGTGGCAATGGTCAAGAAATGCATTCAGAACATGGAAATGTTATATTAAGCATAGAGAAGTTTTATTAGGACTCAAAATGGTAGCAGATGGGAAAAGCAAGGAGAACACAGCATTAAGAAAATGCACTGTGCCGATGACAGCATACGCACAAGGGTGAGAGTAAATTCAGGTAAGTTCTGAACACTATCTTGCACTGGTTTCAGATCTTCAGACATAAGCGAACTAGGTTCTGCTGCTAATGAGACTTTTCAAGTTGACTACCAGTTGTGGTGTAGTCCCCATATCTAGCAGTCCCCATAAGCCATACACACTCACAGGCGAGCATTTTCAGAGTGACTGGATGGTGGGAATTTGATATGAATTGAATCCACTGACTGATTTAACATGATTCTGGGTGTGGTTGGTGGATTTACTGAAAAAAGCAAGACTCATGCTGCATGTGGGCAGAAACAACCAGCCGGCTTATAGCTCCAATGGAATAAAAGCGAAAAAGAGAAGGAAGTCATCCTCCTTCCTTTCTGCCATGCCCTACTGCCATACTGCATTGCCTTGGAAACTTTCCACTATGAACTGAAGCCCCTGAAAACTGTACAAACTGGGGCTTGTGATATGTATTTTGTGCTTTAATTTGTGTATGATAGGTATTTTTCTTATAAAAATTAAATAACAAGGATAGTTACACTGACTAAAGAATATGTATCAATTTATGGTGATATTCTTTCCTACCACAAGGATGGTTTATCATAAACTACATATTTTTACGTGAAAGTACTGAGAAACATTAGTGCACTTCCATATACTAACACTAAATATATAAAGAATTAGACATTGTAGATAGTTTGAATTCGACATGGAAAATATCTAGAAGCAAACACCACCCAAGGTAGGGAAAGGAAAGAGAAAGATTTTTGTTACTTAATTTTATTTTAGTTTTATTAAATAAAGATAAAGCCCTGGGGGTGGGCTGGGCGCAGCTTGTAGTGCCGGGGATCAAACCATGAACCCTGCAGTTGCCTAAGTTTGCCTAAGCAGGATCTTTAGACCCCTGAGCCCTCCTGACAGCCTTGACTTTATTTTATTTTATTTTTATTTAATATTTTTATTGTATAAATTTAACAATGGTTATATTACATATTTTCATCATCAGATCAGTTTAGATTAATACATATAGGTACATAAGATTGATCCAAAAATTAAACATTCTCACATTCAATCAACATTACTTTTTTTTTTTCTTTTCCCCTTTCTTATTTTAAAAGTTGACCCATTACATATTGTCCTCACAATAGTTTTACAGAGCACAGTGTGTGGGCGTGACCCACCACCCTATTGATGTTGCTAAGAAAAAAAAGAAAAGGAAAGGAAAGAAAAAAAAAGAAGAAGAAAGGAACAGAAAATTCTTCTCTTTGGACTAAGAGGAAGCAGGTGCATACACAGTCAAATGTTCTGCAATTGCAGTGAGCCACCAGTGAGACTTTATTTTAAAATTTAAAAGGAGAGAGAAAAAAATCAAACAGAATTTCAAAACAACATGATAGAAAACAATAGTTACTGTTATCTTCAAAATTGGTGCACAGATTACCAGATACAGACATTAAAAAATGATCATACAATATAAGCGCTGTTTCTTTCAGTGAACTAATGGAAATTGCTATTATAATTGTCTTCGCTATCTCCTGCATTTATGCATACTTTTCTTTACACTTTCTGCTTTTTCCTTTACCACCAATCCCAGTTGTTTTATATTTTGAGTAGTTTCTCTGCATTTCACTATATACATTGTACTCTTTAGATACAATTTACTCTTTCAGTCTTTATTTAAAGAGTGCAACGTATACACTAGGCTGACTGTACAATGTTTACACATATGAGTCTGGTTTATTTCACTTATGCATATGGTCTCTAGTTGCTTCCATTTACTTGTGAGAGCCTCAAGTTTACTAAGGCTCTGTATACCTTTCTCTACACCTGAATATTACTCCATTGTATAAAAATATCTATCTTTTTAATCCATTCCTCTGCTGGTGAAAACATGATTTGTTTCCAGATTTAGCTATTATGAATTTTGCTTCTATTACAATGGGAGCAAATATATTGCTGTGGTATGAAATTTTCTCTGTCTTCTGTGAATAGCTAAATTGAATTGGACTTCTTCTACTCTGAGCTGTTATTTTTATTTTTCTGTGGAGGGGGTGTGGTACAGGGGCCTTTATGGATGGTGTGTGATGGCAGCAATCCAGAGCTCCTGAGGCCACTCCCCTTCTTGGGGACCTGAAGTGAAAGCTGTAAGGGGGGGCAGATTCTCAGTGTTGGGACTGTGCAGGAAGGTGACTTCTGTAGTGTGGCCTCTCCATCCCTCTGGTCTTGCTGAACTGTGGTGGAGGTTATTTACTCCTTGGAGGCCATGCGGACTATGAGGTCCACCACCCTGTTGCTGTAGCCAAACTCATTGTAATACCAGGAAATGAGCTTGACAAAGTGGTCATTCAGGGTGATGCCAGCCCCAATATCAAAGGTGGGAGATAGGTGTCACTGTTGATGTTGCAAGACACAACCTGGTCCTTCGTGTATCCAAGGATGCCTTTGAATGAACCATCTGATACCTGTTTCACCATCTTCTCCATGATGTCTTATTTAGCTGCTCTCTCCAGGCAGCAGGTTAGGTCATCAATGACACGTTGGGAGTGGGCACATGGGAAGCCATGACTGTGAACTTCCTGTTCAGGTCTGGGAATGACCTGGCAAACGGCCTCTACTCTGAATTTTTCTGGAATCTCCACACTTTTTTCCAGAGTAGTTCTACCAGTCTGCACTCCAACCAACAGTGGAGAAAAATTCCTTTGTCCCACAGTCCCTTCAGTATTTGTTATTGGTTACGTTCTTGACTATAGTCATTCTATTTTTTTGAAAAGGTTTATTTATTTATCTGTTTGGTAGAGGGTATCGCTACACAGCTCGGACTCTTACTAGTTCTCCTGGCCCGTCCTCTGTAGCATTGTGATTCCAGGTATGCACCACTATTCCCAGTTTCAGTTGCTGGCACAGTGGGAGGTCAGCACTGCATGTGGTATAGGACATCAAATCTAGGTACTTCGGCTTGCCAGGCAGGTGCTTAGACTGTGTGGCTATTTCCTCGGCTGGCTAGCAGTCATTCTTTCTAGAGTGAGATGGAAACACAGTGTTGTTCAATTTGTATTTCTTTTCTTTCTTTCTTTATATTTTAGAGAAGAGTCTACAGAGTGTTCAGGGTCTCATTACTATATCATAGTGATCTACTTGTTTACAGTCTCACAAAAACTGAGATTGCCAGCTCATGCCACCACACCCAGTCTCAATTGCCCTCACAGGGCACCCTGGCTAGGGCTGGCTCTGCAGGCATGGATTTCAAATGCCTGCCCCTATGCTTGCTTGTAGGTGTTTTAATCTGCTATTTGGCCAGCTCTTAATCTGTATTTCTCAAATGAACAGTGATGTTACATATTAAACCAGACCTATATGTGTAAATATCGTATAGTCTCCCTAATATAAGAATTTTAAAGAAGAAAACAAGAACTTAAGGGCATAACACAGCTGAATGTGTTACGGATTAAACAACGAAGTGACTGGAAGCAGACAAAGCAGAAAACATCAATAGAAAAACCATACACTTATGTACACAGGATGAATCAGATATTGGTCTCAAGAACCTTCAAAAGGTTCAGCATATTGATTATAGCACAATGTAACGCTAAAATTATGTTTGGAATACATGTCACTCTTGTCTTTTTGATATGTACTGCTCC